>SJJU01013789.1:0-15339 GCA_012932125.1 Conopomorpha cramerella
TACAAATAACTCCAGGAACAGGCAATACTAAGAAGCCGTTAAGGGCTAGTCATGAAATGTATAGAAATAACGTAGTGTATTTTGATTTTAATTAAAATTATCAACAGTCAATGTCCTAAATGTCAGTCCTATGGTATTCGGAATAAAGCTCATCAAATTATTTACCGATATAGTTCGTGCATTTCATGAATGCGCGCGGGTCTTAGATGTGTGAGTCGTATATGGACACGCTAGTTGACAGTTCAAACGAACAAAATGCCACACACACATCTAAGGCCCGCGCGCATTCATGAAATGCACGAACTATACTGGCGATTCAAATCTTAACACGATCATGCTTTTTCAACCTGCCTAATGAACATTCGTTACCCAGGCTGTGTTGTTTAAAAAAAACTTACTTCAGTAGACTACAAAATCTTAAGATTTTTTCTCAGTGTAGGTGATTTAGTGATGTGTGATGACCTTAGAAAAAAACTTGGTAACATTTTTTTACTGTAGGTAATTAATTCCCCATTGTGTATTAGAGTACTATACTTATTAACATATTAACCTCAAACCACAGACTTGCAAGCCGCGTCCCAACTTCAGTCTGTCTATTTTCTACCAAAATATATGGAAAATGACGTACGTCTGGATCCAAACTGTCAGTTTCACTATTAATTTGTTATTTTAGATCCAGATTTATCCTAATACGCAGTAAGGGACAGAATATATTGTCTCTTACTCTTTCACTCCTGCATGTTTTTAATATCGTTGTCTCGTTTTACTCTAAACGTCTGTTTAGGATTGCAAGTCTACGTGTTTTTGGTGTGAGATATTAACAAACGCACGCGTTAAGGTAGTCTAAAGATTTTTCTCGAATTCACTGGGTAAACATTATCACGTCCTGGTTTCCTTATCGTAGGGCCATCATTGGGACATCTCCTTTCCAACAAACACATAGGAAAACTCAATATTATTCACCGGGTCTACAGGCGCGAATATAATCAAAGACAAGCTCGAGCTTACCTTTGTTATTTTACTCGACGTTTCGACGTTTGATTATATTCGCGCCTATATATCCGGTGAACAATATTGAGTTATAAAATGTCGGTGCGCGTTTCATTAAAAAATGATCTAAACACATAGGAACATTTAAATCGGTCCATATGCACATCCTCGTCCCTGGTCCCTTCTCGATGACATCACTAGATGACCTACACTCGATATTCAGTCACCGATTCTCGTTCGTCGGTGAGCGGCTCATACAGCACAGTCGTACCGAAACTACGTACCGAGTTGGTCGTAAGGTCTAAGTGGACATCGTTCCATAACGCTACGAGCAAAAGAGCAAAATACGTCTTACAACAAAATCTCAATTCTCACTGAGAATTGTCAATTCTGGGCTAACAAAGGGCGCTTAGGTCTACCGGGAAAACTATCCCTGCTGATGAAAAATTACATAATTTTCTTCGATTACTTATAAAATTTTGAGCTTGATTCACACATACGAAAACAATTTCCGTGAATATTGTATGAAAAAACCTAAAAATATCAGCATTATATACTCCAATATATTTTTATTATTTTAACTACTAACAACGCACACTGGTCCCGCCATAGGTCATAATTCCCAAAAATCAACTGTCGATTACCCACAATTTTATTGCATGTAATGATTAAGCATTAGACAGGCTACCCACAATATATAAATATGTCACGCCTTTTCATTAGAAATCACATACTTTTTGACCTCGGAAGTGGAAGCATCAACCCGTTTCGCTCGCGCGTTATCAGTAACTCATTAAGACGTTGTTTGTGCATCAGTGAATTCTCAGAATTGCATTGTTTGTGAGTGGCTTGCGGACATGGATTTCCAAGAACAAGGTATGTTTTACTATTTATGTATATTTTTAGACCTAATTTGACTTGCGAAAACGTGTTTAAGGGTGCCGAAGCTAAGCAAATATACGCACATTTTTTTCTAGATATTTCGGTTTGACGTAGAGTTTTAAAAAATGTCAGGCATTTTCAGATGTTCTCATGTAAAACAATTGATAGGTATATGTATTAAGTTTTAAATAAAAAAGGATTTTTTTGCCGAGACCTGCCCATGTACTTGCTGCACGGTCTTGAAGACTACGTAGTAGCTTAGTGACTACGCCGTAGACGTAAACTAACATTAACTTTTTTAATTTTCTTTTTAGGTAAAACGATTAAATGCACCTTTTCAAGAATGCATGTGTTTGAAATATGGTTATCCGGTCACGGAAACGTTTCTCAGAAGCATACATACTTACTAAATACATTTCCAGCTTCCCTTAGTGAGGTCGAGAATATTGATATTAGGAATTTAGATGAGAAAATATTAAATTTGTGTAAAGTACTTCATGGATATTGGAAAATTGTAAATAGAACTAAATTAACATTTCTAAAAAAGTATTCTAATTGGTTAGAGAATATTGAATGTGTAGGGATATTCAGAAGTAATGAGCAGTGTTCGATAGAAACCGCGAACCTTCCAGGCACGTCTCGTGGCCGCCCCATGAATTTTTTTCCAACCTGTCTAAACGCTCAAAACGCAGGCGATTGGCAGAATTATCTCATGTAAATCATTCTGCAATTAGTACGCTACTCAATACTTCTAATAAGTCAAATTCTAGCATTTCACAGAATATAAGTGTCCACAAAGTCTTATCACTACTTGTAGAGGCCAAGTTGACTAAACATCAGTATTTATTGATCAAAGACTTTATTAACAGCAAAACCGAATCTCATATTTTACCATCTTATCAAAGTGTACTAAATGCTAAAAAGGATGATGAGTTTAGACGAAGGCTAGGTTTAATAGTAGATAAGCCACGAAGTGGTGGAAGTGGGACGTCGAAAGACGGAAATACGGCACGGAAATTCTTTAAAAAATCTGTAGTTTCAGCAGAAATTACAGGTATAAGGCAAGACTTAATTGATAGATGCTCTGCAATTTTACAAGCTTTATCATCAGGATTCAATATTAATATTGAATTTCTAAACCACATTCAAAGAATATGGTTTAGAAACCGCGCGTCTTCTGATTCAAGAATATCCGTGGTACAACCACCCAGCTTCCATCCACAAAGTCCTCATTCACGGGGCTCAGGTAGCGCAGCACGCTTTATTATCAATCGGGGAGTTATCTGAAGAGGCAGCAGAATCAAACAATAAATTTTACAAGTCCTTCAGACGAGATCATACGCGTAAAATGTCGAGAGAATTTACTAACACAGATTTGCTAAATAGACTCTTACTCAGCTCAGACCCATTTATCAGTAGCCTTAGAAAACTCCCCCGTCAGAAAAAGAGTGTGATGTCAAGAGAGGTTTTAAGTATGTTAAGAGTTAAATTAATATGTAAAACTAGGTTAATTTTAAAACAGGAACACTAAATATGTAAATATGACCTGGCACGTTTAGTGTTTCTGTTTTCAATGGAGTTTTTGCAAAATGTTTATGTATATGTACCTACTTACTTACTTGCTTATATCATTGTAAATAATTCATATATTATTAGTATACATACAATTATGTAAATAAATTAATTTAATAATGATGTATTTAAATGTGAAATATGTAGAGGTAGTCGTCTAAGTCAAATATTTTTTTTATTTTACCGTATTAAAAACGTGGTTTTCCTTTTCTTATTGTTCTAACACCTTATTATACCATTTTCATCTCATTTTCTTAAGGTTGTTTTATTATTTTCCCAAAAAAACGCTTATTAAGAAAGTTTGGTATTTATGACCGCCCCTTGTATGGCGCGCTGACCACAGATGCAAACGTGCGTCATTTGCTGTGTTAATAGATAAGCTAAACATATTATAAGGGACAATAAAGGTATTTTAATGCAAGACCCACATGAGCGTTTTAACGCAGAGCGCGGGTGCGGACGTGGGATACAATTTTAAACGAGTGTTCCAGTTAGGGCTGTATTTAAAATTTGTGTTTGTGTATACCGAAACCAGACCAGACCTAAACTGCCCACTACTAAGCATAGGAGAAAACGCCACATTGCTTGGCTTTGGGCGTCGAAATTCTCTTTTATTGATCCTGAAGCCCTAGGCCGCAGATTTAAGCACATTTTCCCATGAAAATATGGATTTACATAATTTCTTCGTATGATGGTAATATCTTGAGTTACAAAAAATGTTACATGCAATAGATTGTTTTATAAACAACAAAAGATCAATGGTTGAATAACAACATATGTTTTAAATTAAGATTGAATTACTTTGGAGGTAACTCCATGAAAATACTTACAGCCCATGACATGAGTTACGCTTCGACGATCCTTTAATGTATTTTGTAAGTACAAAGTGTAGAAAGTGACAGGAGTAGGAGCAAAAACCTGACAAATAAATTGCATGGATCGTCCCTTATTATTCCCATAGTTCGAACGTCGCGTCGATATAAATGTCCCTTACTGACTATAAATTGTGCCCGACAAGAAGTAGACCTTATACAGAAAGCTTTAAACTTATTAGCGTTTACAAGCGCTGGTAACCCTCGCATGGAAATACATGAAAACGCGACGATAAACGCATGTACCTAAGCTTTATTTTTGTAAGTTATTTTTTTTTTCATATTTAAAGCCTTATATGCTTAAAAAAGCGTATGTGTTGCCAGAACAGTTTCGCAGTCGTACGGTTTTTAATAGTTGTTTTAGTGAACGAATTAATAAAATAATGATACTTACTTCGTTTAAATATAAGTACTTAAATATAATAAATTTAATATTATGTCTGCCTGGTTATAATTGTAAAAGATGTCCTCATCTGTTATAAATGTATTGTATGTAAATTGCTGGTGTGTCTAAATAAATAAAATAAATAATTGAATGTTCAATGAATATCAGTTTTGATGACACTTCCTGTGTTACTATTGTGTCGTTATTTATGTGACAGGGAAATAATGAACCTTTTGTTTAATAATATTAATATGATTAGAAATTACTTATGGTGGTTCACCATTTTGTTCACCGTACACTGTACCGGCTACCCACGTTCTGAGGGTCTATTCTGCTATTTCAATAGTTCGCTCATTTTCAGTATGAGACTTACCAATCATCTTCAAGCTCCATATAACCTGTGGAAGTGGTCACCCTGGAAACCGATCGGAATAATCATTTGTTGCAGAAATTTTCTACAATGCTTGTTTTGGTACAAGCTTGGCTCCAATAGTGTAGCTCGGTCTTGGACATACAATAACGTGCGTGAATCGGAGCCAAGATTGGACCCAAGTCTTAACTAGTGTCGGTCAAATTCTGTGCACACAACACATCTAAATATCTCGCAATCGAAGAAAGCTAGCTAAGTAAAAGAACTGTTTTTAATGACAATACTAAATAAAACTAAAAAAGGAAAAGTCATAAAATATTGTCTTGTATTCAATATTACTACTTTCTTTATGATCCGGTTTTTTTGCTCACGAGTAGTTCCCGCACCGCGCTCGTTTCATAAGAAAAACAAATTATTTTATATTTCCGACTAATTGAAATTGATTCATTGTCCCAACATTCCGCCCAAACAGCCTGCAAAATGTACAAAACATCTTGAAAAGCCACAGAAAAGTCTCCAACTAGAATTTCTACAAGTAGTAGATATTTTATTTTATTGCCAAAAAAAATATTCTAATTATAAAAAATAGATATTTTAATAGAAGACCTCGATCACATTCCTTGTCCATTTCGTATATCAATCGACACCATGATAATAATCATAATTATGAAAAAAAAACTTAATACAATTGAATACATGTTTAGAAGATTTTTTTTTTTTTTTCAAATTGTATAATGAGAATTTAGTTACACATACATAACGTACAAATCAAATATATAAAGTCGATTTCTAATAATCAATCTAACAATAATAAAACGATGACACATAATATCTACAGTAAGGCCATTCCTTTCTTTAGCACCTTCGCCAGTCCGTCAGTACCGATCCAGATCTCTACACAAAATACCAGACAGTTATACAATAAATCATTTAAAATAGCATTAATTCAACATAACGCAGTCAACGGCTTATAGAGGCTGTTCAGTAAATATTACTCTTGTCTGTTCAGTAAATATTACAAGGTCACATTGGAAAATTTCGCGATACTGGAGAAACTCACTCAGGCTACGATAGGAAACTACTTTCCCCAAGAATGTCAAAAACGAAAAAAAAAAATGTTCACCACCTTGGAAAGTTTGTATGTTTTTTTTTTGACATAAGGCTCCGTAGGGAAAGTTGTTTGGTATCATGAGCCGGGTAACTTCCTCGAGTTTCGCCATTGATTTTTATCAATTGTTTACGACAAAATTTATTAAAACGTAAAAAATCGCCGTTTAAGTAGTGAAGATCTGAAAATAGAAATGTCAAATGTGCGTGAATTAAGAAGAAATTGGTCGATATACCGCATTTACTTAGTTAATGTTTTAATACTGCATATATTTACAGTGTTAAATGTTTTCATGTTAATATTCCAATATAGTTGTACATTAGTAAACGATTATGATTAACGTATTTACTGAACATCCTCTATGTTTAATAGACAACCTTTTCTAAGTATATAATATATATATACACAGAGCTTATACGACAACTACATAAAATCTTTGGTTTGTGGTGGATTGCAGATATGAATATTTACATTTTCTTTTCTACTGCAAGTCGATAATATAAATGGCTTAGGTAATTTCCAAGATGATTTACCCGTGCTTGCACATCACTCAATCTTTAAACTCAGTATTATTTTTTCGAATGGGTTTTGCAAGTAAATTGATATTATCAGCGTAACAAGTTAATATACGTCTCCACATTTAACTCAGCGCATAAATTAAGTTTTTTTTTACTTTGAAAACTATTAGCAAATCTGTTGATATTTTACAGATTTCAGACAAAAGTTATCTCTTTATCATGAAACAAAAGTAAACTGTTCGTGTTTGTCTTTTAATAAGTGTTTTATCAAACTATTGAAATGACACAAGCCTCGGGTTAACTTGCAGTTTAAAACCATTATTTGATCAGATTAATCGTACTTGATGGCATCAGTGAAAACATTACATAGACACCAAATCGAAACTACCTTAGGATATATTTATAACAATATTATTTTATATGGGAGAATGTCAAACAATCACGCTTAATAAGTATTGACTACTTATAAACCGCGTATTTTTTCCTAGATTTTTTTTTTCATAACTGCAGTCCATTGTTAGATCAGGTATTATATTTTTAATACAGCAAGTACAATATTAAAACTTACCTCGTTGCTTATAAAAAAAGTCATGCATTGTACATCTTAAACACAGTTCAAGAAAGTTACAAGCAAATAGAGAGTGACAGCAAACATTGTTTAAAATAAACAATGCTCAACTTTTCTTATAAATAAATGAGTTAATAATTAACAATATACATAATTAATAAACATTTTCTAAACGGCACAAGCACAGTACTAAAAGCTATGATTGCACTAAACAATTAATTAAACATTACATTTAAACCTACAAAATATTGTAAAATAGCATTAAAAAAACAATATTTACATTTGACATGACTAAACAAAATGCTTCCAGGAACTACATTGGAGTTAATTTAGTTAGATAATTTACACAATATTAAACGCCTCCATATAAAAGTTCGTTGCATTGAAAATGTATTTATCAGAATAAACTAAATTTTCACCAAAACGCAGTGGACAATAAACGTAGTAATATTATTAAAATAAACAGTAACATGAAGTTGTATGGCCACTATTGCGTACATTCCTCAAAATGTGGGTGATATTTCGTTCTGTTTCAACCGGTTAGTCCATCAAGTCATCATTTTATACTAACACGATGCAGAATGAATTCGGAATAATTTGTTTACATGGACATACTGCGTTTGCGCCTAGGGTTTCTTACAGACTTTAAGACAAGTATATTAAACTATTTTCGTATTAATATAAATTTAGAATGAATGTATGGTACTCGCTTACTATTAACAAATAAAATCTGAAAGAACCCTAAACCACAATAAAGAATGAACTCAACTGACGATTCCGAAGTTCAAAGAACGAATGAAAGAATGAGTGAACGAATGAAGATAAAATGTATGGAAAGTAAACAGCACGTCTAATGTTTAGTTCGCTCAACTGGGATACTTTCCATAACTATTAAATCTCATTTTAGTATTAAAATGTTTCTTTTTTCACGGCTGAGATTCTAGACAAGTTACAAAAATCAACTGCAGTTTACAACATCACTTGCGTTTATGCAACGACCATTTATTAAAGGTTTGTAGTGACTTGAAACAATCAATGTTGATTGTATCGGTAAAATCTATTTGAACGGGTAACACAGTAATCTAACTACTACATTATAATATAAAATCATTTAAAACATCTCGTGTAATTGTACGCAACATTATTTTTCTCCAATTAATCTGTGAGTAAACACACGTTAGCTCTTTAACGTCCAGACCAATACCTACATCAATACCTGTATACTTTCATTGGTATTGGATTTAATCACCAAGCAATAAAGTTCATAATAAGATGTCAGTCTCTGAATGCGATGAACGCTAATATGTTCAAACAAGCACCTTCTTTTATCTTAACCGAACAAATGGTGCTCGACGTTTTTCTTGAGTGTCTCGAAGCTGGGCCGCCGCTTGGGCTCCACGTACCAGCAAATTCTCATCAAATTTTGATATATCACAGATGGACAACCCTCGGGTTTGTGGAAGCTGAAACGTAGACAAGAAGTTTAAAATAACATATATCTTTGCCTAAATAACATATACCTATGGAGTAAGGATATGCACTTGCTAAGCAAATGGCCACCCTTATTTAACCCAGTGTGACACCGCATTTTTTTTTTCAAGTTTTATAAACACGGCAGTCCGTCTTCATAGGTAAATGTGTGCTAAGAAAATGTCCACGGTTTTCTCCGCAAACGGATCGCAAGTCCTAGAACCGGTCCACCAAAAATGAGGGACAAGCCCACCACCACCCCCCACGGCCAAGGAAGGTATCCTTTCGACATACGGGCCATTGTCTAGAGACGTGCGCGTCTACTTGCGCCTGCCACTTTTCAACGCTCGGACGCTTGACTCCATACAATTTATCTTTATCTATCCCGGTTTTGTTGCCAACTCTCCCCCTTCTGTGTATCGTACCACTAGGATAATAGCCTATATTCAATACACTTACCACGAAGCCCTGTCAGTGGGTAGATGTGTGTTCTTATAGTCGGGCACCTCCTCTCGGCCGTACGTGAATATCTCCCACACGGTGACGCCGTACGACCACACGTCGCTCTTCTTCGTGAACACGTACTGGCCCGATGCGGACTCGGGAGCATACCTGATGACAGAAATGTCCATTGTGAGAAAAGTACATCAACTCTACATGTTAATAACAACTAATAATGGTTTTTCCATCGGAACTCGTTGTGTTTCTATTTACACTCGAGTTTTGTAATAAGGAAGTTAAAAAAGGGTATTACACTGCACTGATTAAGGGTCCTTATGCCTTAATTAGACCCTTGTAAAACGCAATAAACGTTGAAATTGAAGTTAATTAAGAAAGGTGTAACAAGACTTAGGCAATTAGGGTCGCTAATTAAGGTCAGTGGGGGTCCTGCTACTACCGTGACTTTCCGTGTAATCTCATCAATCAATTCTCTCACTCGAATCACAATAAGTCACGAGACAGACGCGCGTGCATACTTTATATTCACGCTTTTTGTCTTCGCAGTTCTAATATTCGCCTTGCAAAAAAAGCGACACCTGTCAATCAAGTGCCCACGGTCCAAACAGCGCATTTTTTAACCCATCATCAGCCACACGATGTCCACTGCTAGACGAGGGCCTCGCCCAATGGTTTCCATGATCATATGAGGTGAAATGCCATTAAGCGCCACGCTTGGCAGGACCAGGCGGGTTGACGATCGCAGTGGTGTTGTGATTTAACTCACAGAGAGCGCTGCTCTGGAGGGTTCCCTCGGCCGCCTCTTACGACCCCCACGACGGGAAAAGTTGGTCTGGGGTGGTGACACATTTATTCTATTCGCCGTCACCACACGGCACCTCATTGAACCGAATGCGATTGATGAATGTTTAATGTAAATAGTGAAATATAGTTACCAGCCCATAGGCAGCGCCCTCTCCACGGTCCGGATGCTGTAGCTCTCCTCGTTGGAGCGCAAGACGCGCGCGAGGCCGAAGTCGGAGATCTTGACGTGGTGCTTGTTCATCACCAGGATGTTGCGGGCCGCCAGGTCGCGGTGCACTATGCCTCGTTTAGATATGTACGCCATGCCCTACACATGTATTAATAGGCATTTGATCACGCAATATCTCTATGTACTATATAAAAAGAAATGTAGGAAATGTATTTATTTATATAAATTATATTACATATAAATTAAATTACATAAATTCCAAACGACTACTGAAAATCATATAGAGGATTTTTTTACAGGACAAGGATTGTGTATAAATAAAGACATAGAAAAGTTCATTCGCACGGGGCCGTGAAAAGTGAGCTTCCCGCGACAAGCACTCTGCAATGACTATTCAGAAACACAATTGAAAAACATCTCCTTCTTTCAGTAGAGAAATAAAAGAAACCATAGCAAACTCAGCTTGTTTATTTATTTTTACCTTATTTTAAGTCGCTGCTCAATATATAGTCACCATATATATTGCGAGAAAACCAGCACCTTATTTCGTTTAATATTAATTTACGATACGAACAGATGGTGAAGAAGTAAATGGCGCTAGTTTCGCTATTGGCTCGAGTACACAGCGCCATCTGAATTTATCCTCATGATTTCTTTCCTATAAAATATACCTATGAGTGTCGCGTATGTTGTGATTCATTCATTGTTTTTGATTCCGGCTTCTCCTAGATTACTTCTAACTTAACAATGGGGAAGAAAACTTGTGAACAATTTTACTCCCTATTGTTTATGTCTATGTATATATTTCTATTAAACACAATATTATGCTGACTAGCCTAAAAAAATGATGCGTTTGAAAAAATGAAGCCGCCAAGGCTTTATCATTAAATAGAATGCGTATGAAATAGTAAAATAGTACTCACATTAGCAATATCCAGGCAGTACTTGAGTAAATTATTAAGGTTGAAGTAACTGATGTCGGCGTGACTGCTCAGGTAGCCCTTGAGAGATCCAAACTCCAGGTACTCCATGATGATGACGTAGCCCGTCGCCTGCGTGTCGGCGTACGACAGGATCTCTACTATGTTCTCGTGCTGCAGCGACTGTGGAAAAAACACCGATTTGGATTAATATGTATTTTTATAAAGACACGTGCACCAAGATTTATACTAAACTCGAATCTATAATTCGAATGATTTGACTATTCCTAAGCGTAAAATGACACTCTGTAAAGTAAACTGAAAATTTAATACAAACAGTTCAAGATTTCCGTGGAGTAAAATAGTAGGTATTTTACTTTTGCAGTAAAATAACAACATTCTTGAATACTTACCGACATAATCTTGAGTTCGTTCTTGAAGTCAGTGTAGATGTCGTTGGTTGCATTTTTTGTATTGATCCTTTTGATGGCAACTGTTTGTTTATAGTTCTCGTTCTCCTTGTTCATCTCCCCCTTGTACACTACGCCGTACGTACCCTGAACATAATAATCAATTGTTTTTATGTTTATTCGCTACATACAATAATAATAAAGAAAATATATTCATAGTATTAGTGTAGAAAATCAAAAGCAAACCACAGCTATCCCACGAAGATATACAAACGAGACTGAAATGGTATGAAACAGTATAAAATCTTTAAAACAACGCAACGGGTTTTGATGCGGTTTTCTTAAATAGATAAAGTGATTCTTGCGAAAAGTCAGAAAACACTGATAATAATGTACATTGGCAAAACAACGTTTGTCGGGTCAGCTAGTATAGATAAAAGATAAGATGAATTAGACGTACATGAACATTTGTCGAGACTTGGCAATAATCGCTCGTTATACCAGATTAAGAGCGTCTGTGGTCCAGTTGGTCGGATACTTGACTTGTAACCGGGAGGTCCCGGGTTCGAGTCCGGCTACTGGACGTGTACCAATGGGACTCTTTTTCAGAGCCTATGTACGCAACGCAACGCTCGTACGGTGAAGGACAACATCGTGATGAAACCCGCACACCACAAGGTGTGTGAACCCTATAACGGCGATGAGTTCACCCCCTGTCACGTTGGGTTAAATACGCTCGGTGAACCGTGGGTACTTGCTTTAGCAAGTGCCTCTGCCTACCCCTTTAGGGATTAAAGGCGTGAAGTGTATTATTACAGATTAGTCCACCACTTACGCTTCCAATTTCCTGTGTCATCGAGAATTCGTTGTCGCCAACATTGATGACCATCTTCATGTCGTGCGAGCGGTCGTACGAGCACCGGCTGGACGGGCACGAGTCCCACCGGTTAGGTGACATCGGTTGCTGCATCGATAACTGTGGAATAGTCAATAAATAACAGTGGCGTGCACACCATATAGGCAAAAAGACACTGCCTACCTTATATTGGCTTCCCGACCTAATAATAAAGTAATTGCTAGATCCTTTCTTGTTGTACTCACGACATAGGCTAACGAAGGTTCTGTGTTTTGTGGGTGATTAGATAGGTAGGTACCTATATTTCGTAAAGACATGTTGGGTACATAGGTCTCGATCCTTGGGGATTACTGCCTACCTTGTCGTAAAAGCCAGTGCACGCCACTGATAAATAAATATTGATATTGTTAATATGACATATTTTTTTATCACTATGAACAAGCGTTTGACCACCATCCTGCCTGATGTTAAGCAGCGATGTGGTCTACGATGGAGCACACTTGTTCATTAGGTACCTATTCACCCGCGACTTAAAGACCTTCAAGGCTGAACTGCGCAGGAAACACTGACTTCGGCATTACTTCAGTTTCATTGGTATATATGAGTGAAGCGTACGAAGCGCCATCTGCATTCAGTTTCTCATTTTCGTTCCTGTTTGACTTTTAATACTGAGTAGTAGAGTTCAAAATAAGGTGTCAATCTTAGACACAATGGGCGCTGGGTAAATCTCAGAGCGGGCACTTTCTATGCAGTATTATTCCGTATGAACCAGAATGTTGTGGATATTGTCAACTTTTGTTAGTAGTAGCATGTACATTGTAATGTCGATAACCTGTTAATCCAAATCAATTACCGTATTGGGGAACAAGTCGCCATTGACCGATACGGCGTCTATGGGTACCGCCGGTCCTTCCATTGATGGTGAAGGGATTACTTCCTCATACGCAGGCAGCGGGACGTATTCTGTGGATAAAATAGTTTGTATTAGGTAATTTTAATTATGTTGATGTAGTCAAAAAGTATATCCTAATTACTGTGCAGTTTACTAAAATGTTATTAGTGCGAGGGACAGAGGTATCAAGGTTGACGGTTGGTAGATGAAGTATTCAAACAGATAGATGCGTCTACGAAGGAAAATTATATTAGTTATTCGAATTTTCTGGTTATATTTGTATAAAAGTGTACACAAAATTTCGGCCCGTTGGATTGAGGACATCTGATTCAAACATGAGTTGTAAGACAGGATTCAAGTAATAATATGTTTATTTGAATTAAATTAATAATATGTGTATGGTTCGAGTTTGGCCACTGGACGTGTACCAATGGCTTCTTTCCAGGGGCTTATGCATGCACAACGCAACGCTTGTGCGGTGAAGGACAACATCGTGATGAAACTCGCACACAAGGTGTGGCAACTCTTTAAGGGCGATGGGCTCACCCCCTGTCACGTTGGGTTAAATACGTTTGGTGAATCGTGGGTATTTGCTTAGCAAGTGCCTATCCCGCTTTCTGATTAAAAGACGTGAAGTGTATTTATTTTTATTATATACATACATAGCAAATAAAATAAACCACTGCTACTGTCAATTCCCCTGCCAAGCGTGTCGATTATTAGCATTTCCCCCCCCCCCCCAAATGACCATAGAAATCATTCGGATAAGCGCTCGCCTAGCAGTGGACGTCATATTATGGCTGATGACTAAATAAAATAAAAGCTTCGGAAGCGTCGGGAGAGGAGGATGGAGTGGGGAGGTAGGTGGGCGGGTGTGAGTGTAGGTACCGTCGTGCAGCACGCGGTTGGTGTCGCGCATGAGCTCCTGGGGCCGCGCGCGAGGCCCGGCCGGCGCCCAGCAGCGCGCCGCCAGCCGCCACAGCGCCTCGGGCAGCGCCGCCGGACGCGACGCGCGCGCGCCAGACAGGTACTCCTGCCGACACAACACAACACTCGCCTCAATACCACAATTCTTCAATACTCATGGCTAACGGGGAGATCTTCGCACGAAAAGCGACGAGATACTAAAGGCTTCTACATTTCTCATTTTTACCTAACACTAAGTAAATACTAAACATTTTGCGTCAACATATCGTGGAATGACTTGCCGGAGTCGATTTTACCGTCCTACGATGTATTGGAGTCACCGGTGAACAGGTATGTAACGAGCAAGTGTGTTCCACGTTCGTAGGCCGTAAAAAATAGTTAAATACAAAAAATATAGATCTCCCCATAAGAACTCGATTGAATTTTCTTTTTAAATACAACCTGCCGGAATGGACTCAATAGCGTCTACAATAAGTACTTCAGCTTAAAAAGTTATTTCTGTATCACCCTGAAGATACTCTCGTGAATTTTCTAAGGTACGTAGATCATCGGAATAAGCCGCTGTTATATCATACTTCGCTAGTTTAAAATATTTCTTTATTCACATTTTACACACGTGCATATTGCAAAGCAAAGAAAATTAAAAAGAAAGTCGACTTTGTGTCAGAAAGATTAACAGGTATACTTTGTTGGTTTGAACGTAGCATATGGAGAAGGGCTCTAATTCAGCAAGTGCAACGCTGATATTACATCAGTACCCGTATTGTGTACATGCTGTGCGAAAAATAATATGTTATATATCTTTCTTAGACAGCGTTCTAAGAGGACAGAATTTCTCCCTCTCTTTGTTTTTTCGAGATGCTTTCTTTATATTTATATTTTGAAAATATGAAATATTATCCACCATACAGAACTAGATTGGCTCAATTTGGATGAGTGCAAAAGATCCTTTTTGCAGTGTAGTAACCAGTTATCAACCATAAACATAATAACCCTGAGACATCTTTTTACAAACTGTGATTAGTGACTTCTTCCGCCCGTTATCGTTTATTGCTTGATGAATCACATTCACTTACAAATAGTGCAATCATACATTCTAAAACAAATCTATTATATAAAAATCAAAGCCACTTTTCGTTGTCACGCCATAACTCCGGAACGGGTGGA
>SJJU01013790.1:0-13801 GCA_012932125.1 Conopomorpha cramerella
ATAGTTCTTGTTTAAAATACCTTGTAATATTACGAAAATAAACCTCTTCATCGATAACCCCAATAGGGTTGGGAAACGCAGTCGCTCATAGAGCAAGCGTCCCACGTTTCGCCGCTGAATAAGTAACTGCCTGTTTACTTCCGTTTCCATAAAGTGCTTCCGGTATTTGTGCCGTTAATAGGCGGAGTGAAATGAGGAAATTGTACGTCTGCTGGTGAAAAAAAAATGACCCAGTCAAATAGAAAGATACCGATTAGTTCCTGGTACGAAATACTTCTCACTTACCGCCCGTAGTTTTACCAACAGTCGTAGAATAGTGAACCAAGATTTAAGTCACACGACTTGATTCACGTAGTTGACAGTACTTCATCACCATAATATATATTGGCCCATATTCGTCCACTCGAGTGGAGACCGCGTCACAGCAAACGGAGTGTAGGACGCCCTCAGGCAAGGTGGACTGATGATATACGCAAGATGGCTGGCAGAAGCTGGATGCCGAAAACAGATCACAGTGGCGTGCAATTGGAGAGGCCTATGTCCAGCAGTGGACAAGTATGGGCTGATGATGATGATGATGATTCGTCCACTGCTGGACATAGACCTCTCCAATTGCACGCAACTGTGATTTCTCGCATCCAGCTTCTGCTAGCCATCTTGCGCATATCATCAGTCCACCATGTCTGAGGGGTTCCTACATTCCGTTTGTCGAGATGCGGCTGGGCTTCGACGTATTGCATTAGTGACGAGCCATTGCTGTGTTTTTTTTTGTAGACAAACCGTGTGGTCTTAGTGGGTAGGAGGCCACATAGCCCCAACGTTGTCCTCGTCAGCAGAAACGGTTGCGGGTGTGACTGTCATTTTGAAATTGGAATAAGGCCAGAGCACTGAGCAGATTTTGGAACCTGGTAATAATTCTTTTCTACTTTCTACTTAATTATTATTATTATTTTTTTAATCACTATGAACAAGCGTGTGACCACCATCCTGCCTGATGTTAAGCAGCGATGTGGTCTACGATGGAGCACACTTGTTCATTAGGTACCTATTCGCCCGCGACTTGAAGACCTTCAAACTATACTGCGCAGGAAACACAGACTCCGGCAAGTCGTTCCACAACCTGGCGGTACGCACTATGAAAGTGGACGCAAACCGTTTGGTTCGCGCAAAAGGCAAATCCACCTGGTATTTTGTTACTTTCTAAGGGCTAGGGACCAGTAATGTCGTTCGCGTTGTGCAACAAGGACAGCGCTAGATAACTGGTATAGTGCTGTCACTGTCACGCAACATCACGTTATGCCTGCCCTGGTGAAACATGTGAAAAGTGTTTCTAATTTCTGTGTTTGTTTCGTCTAATAAATATATAAGCGTGAAGTGTATTTATTTATTTTATTTTTTTTTCTATTGAAAAAACCCGAATAATGTATAGCTATTTATTATTTTCAATGTTTACACACTTGCGTTCCATGGGGATATCAAGAAGCAATGACAAAATGACATAGAAATAAATTAAAAATGTTCGGAATTTCAAAATATTTCCAACAAATATGTCAAGGTATCAGCACAGCTTAGATACAAAATAAGAACTTATGAAATAAATAAATATCTTTCGTGAATCGACGTGATGTAAGGGTTGAGTAGAGGTTGCCCCAGAAGGACATACATCGACCAGATTGGTGATGTCCAGCGGAAGGTGGCGTGAAAAGTACTCGAAACAGGACGTCATTTATGAAAAGATGTATGAATGTAGATGAAGCGGAAGGGGTATGTCAGGACCGTGACAAATGAAGATCTGTAGTCTCTGCCTATCTCTCTGGGAGACAGGCGTGAAGTATATGTATGTATGAATTAAATAAATGCAACTTTAACAGAAAACGTTCATTCCCGCCCCTGTGCAACATAAATTATGCACTCTCATCTAGAGATGTAATTAATTATTATTGTACCAACAGACACAACGGCGTAAAGCCACTTGCATTGCGTAAGGAGGGGAAATATCGATAAATCTGAAATCCCCTGCTGTGTTGTTCTCGGAAGTAAAAATAATGACACCAGCTGTATTTCTTTTAGTGTACGACGTTAAAGAGATACCGTAGGGATATTCGGTGTGTAAAAGAGATTTTTTTGGCGACGCGATGTGACCCAGTGATCTTTTTTTATTTTTTGCTGAAATATGTAGAGTATCTGTGTAATCAACTACAAACGATGCAACTTTTCTTCCAATCAATGATGAAATTAAAAAATAGAACACTTTTTAACAAAAAGCATATATACGGTCGAATTGAGAACCTCCTCCTTTTTTTTGAAGTCGGTTAAAAATAGGCATTCTCCTCATGTCAGAAATCATGTCTTAAAAAAATCTGCTCATCCTGATAGAAGGTAAGTTAAGAGATAATATTTTCTTAAGCGAATATTTGATTTAATATCCATTCTTAGTGACCCATACTCACTAAGAATCTTAATATATTCATATGAATAAGAATAAAAATCTGAATAAATTAATATAAATAAATACTCTTTACGCCTTTTAATCCCAAAGCGGGTCTGAGTATCCAAAAGGGATTACCCAACTGGAAAAAGTACAATCATTAGCAATAATAAATCACACACACAAGAACGTCCATAAATTTACGTATGATGTTTTTTTAATATATATTATCGATACTCCTAGTCCCATCACTATCATGTAATATTCATCAGGTTTTACCTGTGACGTCGACGCTAACAACTAAAATTAATTGTTAGCCGGAGTAGCCGTTTTATCATAACCCACATTATTTGTCTCATTGTTTCAAACCAGATTGAAATGATCATTTTGGGACTAACGGGCACGGAACGTGAACATGTTTGTGACGTCACGGGACTTGTGTTCTAAAAGAACTGCCTTTTTTTAAAACGGAGTCCTACGATCGTCTGGGGTCCAGTTGGCTTGTAACCAGGAGGTTGTGGGTTCGAGTCCGGCTACTGGACGTGTAGCAATGGGACTCGTTTTCAGAGCAACGCAACGCTTGTATGCCAACAACGTGATGAAACCCGCACGCCACAAGGTGTGTGAACCCTATAACGGCGATGGGCTCATCCCTCGGTCACGTTGGATTAAATACGCTTGGTGAACCGCTTTGGGATGAAAAGGCGTGAAGAGTACATTTTATTTTTTTCCTATTGTTTAATTTAACCTTTAGTTGAAAGAAAAGTTGCATCTTTTGTAGTGGAGAATTCTATGACGTTAATGCTCATTAACGGATTAAAATAAAAACAAAAAAATGATGATGTTTTGATATGACAGATAGCGTTTACAAAGCTACAAAAGATTGATTTGATTAATACTTTATTATCATTTTCACAGCTAAAGACCGTCCAAGTACGCATTGCTTTTATACATAGGTAACCATATATGATAGGCTTCGTTTAAATTATGTAGAAATAATCAAAGTAAAAAGAACCTAATTCAACCAGTAAAATATGACATATATGTGGTTTTCTCATGGATGCCATTGTCGGAACTGAACCAAATTTACATGGGATGAAACGGGAAGCACCAGCTTTCAAATAAAAAAAATATTCAAATAGGTTCCCCCAGATGAAAGTTCTGAGGGAACAAACTTAAAAAAAAACAGACGAATTGAGAACCTCTTCCTTTTTTCATTTGAAGTCGGTTAAAAACGGAAACAATGTTTGAGAAATCGGTAAAATCTAAAAGACGTCACAATATGATTTTTATTTATTATATCTATACCATACATAAATAAACGATGGAAACTACATCATGTCTGTTGTATGTATAGGACTTTAGTAACTTTGTGTACAACTATTCGTACATAATGTAATTTATAATATACACTTAATATCCCTGAGCTCAATAGACATACATTGTAGTATACTAAGATAGGCCTGAACAAACTGGTCGTCTGCGATTGTAGATAAAATAAGGAAGCTAGAGGGTTCGCTTGTAAATATTGACATGTGTGATTGATGCCTTCAATATGTGGGTATCGAGTAAAGGCTATTGCACAAAGACGATGGATATTAATTCTTAAAAATTAAGATTGTCTTGTACATCTCTAAAAAATTGTTCATTAAATTAAAGAATATTATGTACTTGACATTTTCAACATTTATTTTGTATATCTATCCTTATCTGGCGGTGCTACGGACTGACCACATAGAAAATAATATTCTGTTTATTTTGTTTTTACTATTTTTTATTTGAAATAAATGACGTTCCATTTTTGTTCTTTTTTACATTTTTTTACCCGAAAATGTCATACACATTCCAATCGTTAATAGCGACGTATTTACCTCTAGAATGCGTCGCAACAGACGGCTTACTTAATGAATGAGATAGAAGTACCAGTGAAGAATCTGTGGTCCAGTTGGTCGAATACTACTAAAGATCGTGGATTCGAGTCCTGCTACTGGACGTGTACCAATAAGACTGTTTTTCAGAGTTTTACCCTTTGCAATCCGAAAAAAAGCCTATGTGCGCTCTTATTGTGAAGGACAACATCGTGATGAAATCCGCACACCACAAGGTCTGCGAGCCCTATAACAGCGATGGGCCTGTCACGTTGAGAATACGCTTGGTGAACCGTGGGCACTTGCCTCTGCTTACCCCGCTTTGGGATTAAAAGGTGTATACTGTTAACTACATTATAACATTAGCAAATTTAATAATAGGCGCCCCGCGAATGTTGCCTATCTTCGGGGTTTGTGTTGTTTTCTTTTTCAGGGACGAACCGACTACAATCCAAGCCATGTGTCTTTCAGCCTACGAACTGGAAAAGCGCCCGCCCACTTGCGCCTACACCTTTGCAATGTTATTGTACTACATGTAAATCATCTTTGTCCATCCCTTTTCTTATGGCCTAACTATCCGTTTTCTTGACGACCTATTTCATAGTTTTCGTGTTTGTGTGTCAAAAAAGGAAGTAAAATCTTCCAGTGGAATACGAGGCGACGGCACGCGGTGACAGGGCGCGCTGACGTCACGCGCTCCTCAACGGCCAGCGTGTTCGTGACTGTACAACGATACTACTACCGACCTGGTACCCCAGAAGGGGGAGAGTTGGCAACAAAACAGGGACGGATAAAGATAATTTAAATGGAGTCAAGAAAACGTGTGCGTTGAAAAGAGGCAAAAGCAAGTAGATGCGCACGTCTTCAGAGAATGGCCCGTACGCCGAGAGGCAGGTAGGGCTTGGGTGGTGGTGGGATTATCCCTGAATTACCGACCTGGTAGCTGGTGGTGCTTATAACCTAATTAGACACACAAAAAGCAAGCATGCTCAAGTATTTGTCGCAATACGTGAAAGTAAAATAAATAAAAAATAAATACACTTCACGCCTTTAATCCCAAAGAGGGGTAGGCAGAGACACTTGCTAAAGCGCAAGTACCCACAGTTCACCAAGCGTATTTGACCCAAACGTGAAAGTCCGATTGAAAATATAGCTTATTCTGCAACATATATTCATCATATTACGACAGCTTCAACTAATTCAACTACATAAGAACTTGATATACACATTGAATCTACTGCTTCGACTTCTGTTATGCCTGAATCATCCAATTCCTCATCTGCTACCACAACCAGCACCGCTCTATTTTAAAAAAAACTTTCAGTAACTAACACCAAACTATCACAATACTTTTACAAGCCGCTGTCAGCTAAAAAGACTGAAAATCTGAACAAAATGTTAGTAAAAGTTATTTAAAAAAATTACTTACCATTCCATGTCATTGAATCTCCTGAGCTCAAAGAATTTATAAAACAACTAAATCCAGCCTACCAGTTACCTAGTGCCAGTCACCAGCAAATACGGACTGTGATTGGCTGTTATGTCACGCTTCGTGCGACTCGGCCTGTTTCAACGAATCGCGGCGCGTTAAAAGTCTTGTCACTTCTCTCTTGGAGCGTTGTGTTGGAGAGGGGCAGCACGCGCTTCGTCAGTACCGATGGAACCAGCGACTACAAAACCAGTGTTTGTGTGTCTACGGCGTAGCACGTAGTAACTCTCGTAGTCCGTAGCAACTTAAATTCATCATGACGCAAGTTCTTTGGTACCGGTCAACTAAATCACCTGTTTTTTTGTTGTTATTGTTTTAAAATGTGTGACTAAGGAGGAATATATTGACATATATGTATATGACACCAATTTTTCCTAGTTTGGCATCGTGTGTGAAATGTGTATTCTACGTATTGGGATTTTATGAGTAAAAAAGAGTGGCACAAGTGCACTGATCACTGCTGATTTACCCTTTGACAGACAGAACGTTTGTCTGAAATTCATTGAATTTAGACTGTATTTCAACGGACTAAGGACTCTGTCTGGTAAAGGGCTCCATTCATCATTGACTCATCAAAGCCCAGGCCAAACCCAGGCGCTGACCCTGAGATAATAAAGTATCAAAATTTGCCTTCTAAGGGGATAAAGAGGTAGCAGAAGTTCAAATAACAAAAACGTTTATATTGATGTTGTGGTTCTAAAATTTCGTGGTAGTAGTGTATATTTCGTTTACATACATACATACACTTCACGCCTGTCTCCCAGAGGGGTAGGCAGAGACTACAGATCTCCATTTGTCACGGTCTGACATACCCCTTTCGCTTCATCTACATTCATACATCTTTTCATACATGACCTCCGGTTTCGAGTACTTTTCACGCCCCCTTCGGCCAGGACATCACCAATCTGGTCTGTATATGTCCTTCTGGGGCTACCTCTACTCACCCGGCCCATTACATCACCCATATAAATCTCTTTCGTCAATCGACTTTCATCCCTTCTCTCCATATGCCCAAACCACCGAAGCATGCCCTTTTCAATCTTGGTCACTACATCTTCCTTCAAACCGCAACTTTCTCTTATCACACTATTCCTTATCCTGTATTCAATGTCACGCCTTTCATGCTCCGCAATGACCGCATTTCTACACTTTTTGAATAGACATTAATACTGAAACTACGCGAATGATGTCGCGGGACGTCCACTAGTCACGTATATATATTGGCAAAGCAAGGTTTGCCTCATCAGCTAGTTAAGTATAAGTATTTTATATCCATTGTGAACACCCCTTTCCCTCGGCAAGCGCTTCAATGCGTCAACAAAGTTCACTATCTTCAATAAACAGGATGCTTTCGAAAACTTTACGTTTCCATATAAAGAATACGTGCATACGGCGTAAAACATATTATATTATGTTCCTTATGTATTAACACTTTCCGGGACAGTGAAGAGGCTAAACATATTATTTTATTGTGTTGGTACCTACCGGTGGAGACCGTGTCTCGGCAAACGGAGTGTTGGACGACCCCAGGCAAGGTGAACTAATGATATGCGTAAGATGGCTGGCAGAAGCTGAATGCGAGAAGCCGAAAACAGATCACAGTGGCGTGCAATTGGAGAGACCTATGTCCACCAGTTGAAAAATACGGGCTGATGATGATGACGATGACGGTGCCTATAGCATTACCTGTAAAGGGTTAATGAACAGTTATGTGCCGACTTTAGTAAATATCTTCAACACAATCTTCTAATCCCAGAAGCGGAGCAGGCTCAGACACTGGCTAAGTAAATTTCCATGGCTGACTAAACGTATTGAAACTAAAGTGATAGGAGGTGAGCTCTTTGCCGTTAAAGATTTCACAAATCTCGTGGTATGTGGGCTTCATAACGATGTTTTCCCAGAGTGTATAAGCGTTTCGTGGCTTAGGTGCATAGACTCACTAGTTTTCTATTGCTAGTTAACTGAATAACAAGTCTCGCCACTAGATAAATAAATAACTGTTACGAATTGACATATAATTACCATAAATCCAAGTTCACTATGCAAAGTGATCATAATGCTAAACACGTGCAGGAACGACGAACAAAATAAGAAGATGAAAAAAAGAACGAAACATTTCGCTGAATTGTAAACATCTTTCCCTCCAATTTCTGGCAGCAGCCACGGCGCGATATTGTGCGTCATAAGCAAACCGTTACCTTCAACACCCCAGCGGCCCCCGTGCGACATAAACACCGAAAAAAAAACCACTCACTGAATGCCTTCGCCAAGCAAAGCGGAAACGCCAAAAAGTTTCGTTTTAAAGCGTGCAAAGCGAGCGATGCAAAGTTACCCGCGTTTTTTGCTAGTTCCCGCGAAAACTTCCGTCGACAGCTATATTTTCGGGTTCTGAATAAACAAAGCCAACGTATGCAAACAAATAAACGGGACCCGCGTATGATTTACAGCGGGGACCCTTTGTTCAGTGAATTCTGCTTGCGGTAGCCAGAGAGGTGTGGGATTGAGCGGTTCGACTATAAGAGTTTACATGCAAATTGGGGTCATGCGGCCATCTTGCTTGGCGTCGGCGGCGGGTGAGTGATCGCGGTGGCTTACTCAAACAAATTCTGTCTTTCAATTCTGTTCGTTACTCTTTGGCGAATTATGTCAGTGTTTTTTTTACCGTGTGGTTCTGTTATTGTGTACTTGGCGGTTTTTGTTTATGGGGAATGGGTGTATATGTTTCGATGTCGAATATCCATATTTTGGCGATTTCATTGAATGTTAACTCAATATTGTTCACCGGGTATATAGGCGCGAATATAGCGAGTCGTGGTCACGAGTCCACTCGTGACCACGACGCATGCAACTGCGTCGAAACGTCGTGTAAAATAACAAAGGTAAGCTCGAGCTTGTCTTTGGTTATATTCGCGCCTATATACCCGGTGAACAATATTGAGTTATAATGTCTGTGCGCGTTTCATTAAAAAAATCATTGTATGTTTTACGTTACAGTAAAGTCCATAAATATGACCACTGTGCCTATTGCAAGCAGTGCCTATTGCTTGCACAGTTACTATGTCATGTCATTTACCAGCCGATTTACTTGACCACAAGGAAAAACATAGTGTTATAATATGGGAATATTATGTGACACGCTTGTTCAACATGAAGCATGGTTTGGTCAATAAAGTAAATAACAAATATTTTACAACACACACTTTGCCTTCATCCCATGTTAAGTAGCTACAGCACTTGTGTTATGGAATTCAGGCAATTCTTTTTTAAATACATACTTATATAAATAAAACGCCCAGACACATCCAACAAGTACTTCAACTTCCAACAAGAACAAGAACTTCAACAAGATCATCAC
Organism: Conopomorpha cramerella; assembly: GCA_012932125.1. Taxonomy (NCBI): domain Eukaryota; kingdom Metazoa; phylum Arthropoda; class Insecta; order Lepidoptera; family Gracillariidae; genus Conopomorpha; species Conopomorpha cramerella. Next base: position 9,141 of record SJJU01013790.1, read on the forward strand.
CTAAGTACATGTCGGCGGTGGGAATCGAACCCACGACCCTACGGAATAAAGGCTACGGAATAAAATGCTGACCACTACACCATCGGGCCCGTCAAAGTCTTTCTTAGTAGAGGCGAAACGCACTGAATACATTTTTTTTATTGCCGATCCTAGTTAATACAACGCGTTATTCCAAGTGAGTTATGGTAAGACGACACGTTGTCGGTAGAGTTATAACAAGGTAACAAACGCTTTATCTCAGCAGAGTGGTGATAACACGTTATCCCATTAGGGTTATGATAAGACATAACGTTATCCCAACAGGCTTGTGACAAGACAACACGTTATTTCAGCTAAGTTACGAGGAGATTCCTGTAATTTATTTATTTATATACAATAAAACAATAAGGCTTAACAGCATAGAGCCAAAACGCACTTATTGCTACACACTAAAAACATAATAAAATATAACAATATAACAAAAATATCCTTATGTATAAAAAACACTCTTACTACTAAAATACATTTTTAACATTTTGCTAATCATATATGATGTGCTGTGAATTGTAAAGTCTGATCGTAACGATTTCTCCTAACATGTATGGCCACCATTCCTATATAAACATGCATTGGAGACAATACAGTATATCCGATTGGAGTGAAGGAGACAGTGATGAATAAGGTCTGATTGCACAAACTGCTATGAGATATCGGAGGCCACCGCCTCTCAGGATAAGTTCATTAGGCTCTCCGTGCCTCCTAATTGAATAAGCGCAATTCTTGTCTTACGTCTTCTTGGAGCGTTTGAATGGGATAGCAGTTGCTTCTTTACTAAGATAATAATATATTCTTTACAACACTTATGACACACCAAGGTAACTAGTTTTACTACTGTAGTTTTACTACTCACTCATTTTAATCTAACTACACTATAGTAAAACTGTTCGGGATCCAAAACTGTACACTGATTCTTTTTACGACAAACCAGTGAATTATATCAAATCACCGTCGAGTGACTTTCATATTTTTGGAAAAAAATGTCTGTCTGTTTGAACGATTTATCCAGAAATTTATAATATATTATGTTAGCAAAATAACGTTTGCCGGGTCAGCTAGTTTCAGAATAATAAAATTGACATCCTGGGCTAAGGTATATGTTATGTATGTATATATTACCAACGCTCAAAATATTGTATTTTAAGTATAGGAATTGTCTTATATATACTATTTAAATACCTATGGTCACTTTGAAAACCATAGCAAATATTCTCTATAATGTATCGTACTAATAATGTAAATGCGAAAGTTTGGATGGATGTATGGATGGATATTTGTCCTTCTTTGACGCAAAAAGTACTGGAATAATATCGTTGAAATTCGATAGCATTGTAGCTTATAAACTAGAATAACATATAGGATATAAGGTATTTTGGTAAAACAATGTTTGCCGAGTCAGCTAGTCTCTTAAGCTGTGTTTAAGTTTAAAAGTAATTGATACACATGCTGCCTAAAAGTCTACTTTATCAATGCAAAGGCAGCATTATAGTTGCTTCCCGGCACAAAGTCTGGAACTTGTTAAGCGTTTTCCGAGTTTGACTGATGTATGACGACCAAGGACTCTTTTACCTTCACAAAACCAATAAAAATTGACCCTTCCGTAAGTACAATTATAATATCATAAAAGACCAATATATGATGGCGGAGTAACAGTGTTATTTGGTAAGAATGTTTACTAGTTGGAAACTTTGAAGAGTGTATAGAGAAGGCTGGATCAGCTATTTTGTACTATCTTACTTACTTCGGTTCCTTGTTTCGGTACAATACTGAAATACATGGCGAACTTGTAGCAAATAGGATTTTTCGAAAGAAACGCGCACTGGAATATTATACTCCTGATTCATACATCACTGGCTCATCAAGGCACAGCCAATACCCTTGACGTTAGAAAGCTGAAATATTGCACAGGGGTTCTTTTATATGATGTTTACGAGAGATAAGAAATATTGAAAAAAAATCCCTATTAAATTTAATTTAAAGGGTGGTTGAAGTTAATACGAGAAAAACGTTAATTTTGGAGTTATGGTTGTAAAACTTGGTGGTATTTTTTATAGGAAAAATAATCAATCTGCGCTAATGTAATTAATCCCGGGGCGTCTACTAGGAAATGTTACAATCTACAATACATATTAAACATTTATGTATAATACATAATGAAATGGTTTATTTATTCATCGTTATAAGTGCTATTACATACAGATGCAAAGCTTGATGAAAGTCATTTATGATTTTAAAAACAAAAGTAAACTAATTTCGAACAGGGGAGGTTTACTGTCTTCTATCGGGTGCATTTCGGAGAGTGTGCTACGGAGTTGCATAACCTAATACCCCCATCGCATTTTTACAATAGGACAACCAGGAGAACGGCAAAACGTCATCCGTACCAGGTGGATTTGCCATTTACGCGAACCAAACGGTTTGCGTCTACTTTCATAGTGCGAACCGCCAGGACGTGGAACGACTTGCCGGAGTCTGTGTTCCCTGCGCAGTACAGTCTGAAGGTCTTAAAGTCGAAGGTGAATAGGTACCTAATGAGCAAGTGTGCTCCGTCGTAGACCACATCGCTGCTTAACATCAGGCAGGATGGTGTTTAAACGCTTGTTCATAGTGATAAAACAAAAAAATCTTTTACTGGCTAGAAGAACCGTTTATGTATAATACATATTAACGATCTATAATAATATTTCCAAATGCTTCAGGCATAAGGAAACTAGCTCTGTTTTTTGTCTGTGTTTAATACAAAGGCAAAGTCTAACTATACCATTTTTTCATGGCTGAAGAGCCTTGATGATGTTTTCACACAGTGAAGTATATTGACATACATTTCAGAAAAAAAATCGCAGTTTTTGTAGGATTAATAAATTTCTTTTCAAATTGTAGTTTAGTTAATTTTTAAGATGCATTGAAAAAGACGCGCTAATGCAGAAATGTAATAAACTGTCAGGGCTATTCAGCCGTGAAAAATGGTATAATGGGGAATTTTCTTTAACGTTTTTCTGACTGTCGAAGTGCCATTACTGTCAAACTTTGATTTGACAGTTCTCCGCCCTTTGTTTGGAAAGTATGACAGTAATTACAGTTCTCCGCTGTCAGAAAAACGTCAAAGAATTCCGCATTGTCACTGTTGAAGTGTCACCGAGAATTTTAGTATCAAAGAAACAAGGCTAAGTATATTAAAATGAATTTCCATTTTACAGGCAAGCTATTTAGAACGTCTTGTTAGTGTTTATTTTTTCCTCCTTCCCTCGATATACTAATAAGAGCCTCTACTGAAAGCTGCGCTCGATATTACACTGATTAAATTGGATTACGCTTTTTTTTCCATACTTTACGCTCATTTGCACCAACGATGCGATATTTTGCAATATTAGATACGTTGTTTTGATAAGTATAACGGGATTTTAACATGTTGACGGATAGTAAACTACCAAATTGAACCGTCATTTTTTATATACGCAAATCTGTCAATTAAAACTGCAAATAAAACAAATAAAAATAAAAACGAGTTACTAAATAGACTCAAAAAGTTATGAGCAGCGACGTACAGTCACGAACTTCTAAAACATATTGTACATTTTACAGATTTTTTTACATAAATGTTGACACATTAATTTTCAAACAACATTAATTTACATAAATATATTCAGAGAAAGACAGTATTAAACACAATAACAATAATAAAGAAAGTAAAATATAAACAACAAATGTCAAATATGAAATTAAAAGTAAAATATGAGATATCAAAAATGGTTTCAAACTGGTGCCAGGGAGAAAAATATTTTGTGGTACCATGAATGGTACAATCCAATTTAAACGGTTTAGATTGTACGTAAAGAATCATCATCATCAGCTCATACTTGTCCACTGCTGGACATAGGCCTCTCCAATTGCACGCCACGTAAAGAATAGAAATAAGCTAAGGGGACAAAAGTAGAACAGCATCGCAGAAGTAGTAGGCATATTGATTGATGGTAAATGTCAACGAAAGTACGCTTAGGCATCTAGGACTTGCTTAAAGATAAGTCGGCCAGTGACTTGAGCCCCTGAAGGGCAGAGTTGTCTAATTATATCGGACCCGCCGGTTCAGGGTTTAATCCCGGCTAAGCGTTTAGTCTTGACCCTCGGGGAATCATTTATATCTGTCGATTGGACCTCGTGTCTAACATGAAATAGTCTATTGCGTGTTTAATGTAAACAACACTAAAATGTATGAATTGTCCGTTGGTGTAGTGGTCAGCTTGTCTACCTCTATTCCGTAAGGTCGTGGATTCGATTCCCACCGCTGGGTACTTCGGTGGTGAGCTTTTAAGTACTTCTTGGATGTGTCTAGGTGTATTATTTTGTATACATACATACACTTCACGCCTGTTTCCCAGAGGGGTAGACAGAGACTACAGATCTCCATTTGTCACGGTCCTGACATACCCCTTTCGCTTCATATACATTCAGATAATATCTTTTCATACATGACCTTCGGTTTCGAGTACTTTTCACGCCACCTTCGGCCAGGACATCACCAATCTGGTCTGTATATGTCCTTCTGGGGCGACCTCTAATCACCCGGCCCAATACATCACCCATATAAATCTCTTTCGTCAATCGACTTTCATCCATTCTCTCTATAT
>SJJU01013791.1:0-20491 GCA_012932125.1 Conopomorpha cramerella
GGAGTGAAAGTTGGGGATGGCAGAAGAAGCATAAAAGTAAAGTCAATGCCGTAGAAATGCGGTCATTGCGGAGCATGAAAGGCGTGATATTGAATGACAGGATAAGGAATAGTGTGATAAGGGAAAGTTGCGGTTTGAAGGAAAACGTAGTGACCAAGATTGAAAAGGGCATGCTTCGGTGGTTTGGGCATATGGAGAGAATGGATGAAAGTCGATTGACGAAAGAGATTTAGGTATATGGGTAATCTGTTAATTGCCGCCGAGTAAGTAGTGGTCAACCTTAGTAAGGGCATACATCAACCAAATGCGTGATGTCCTGTCCGATGGTGGGCGTTGAAAAGTTACTCGAAACCGGAGGTCATGTATGAAAAGATGTATGAATGTAGATGAAGCGAAAGGGGCATGTCTGGACCGTGACAAATGGAGATCTGTAGTCTCTGCCTACCTACCCCTCTGGGAGACAGGCGTGAAGTGTATGTATGTATGTACATACATCCTTACTAATAATATAAATCGGAAAGTGAATTTGTTTGTTTGTTCCACTTTCACGCCGTAACTACTGAACCGATTGCTTTGAAATTTTGCATACGTAAAGTTAGAAGTCCGGATTAAATGCCTTAAATGCCAATACTTTTTATCCGGGAAAAAAATTATATTCCCGAGGGAAATTTAGATTTTTCCGTAGGAATGACAAGTTTTCTTATAGTTGTCCTTAATACCGCAACATAACCGAAGTCCAGGCGGGCGAAGCCGCGGGCGGAAAGCTAGTACATTATAAATCTTTCTCAAGAATCACTCTTTCTACTAAAGAAAATCGCATCAAAATCCTTTACGTAATTTGAATGATCTAAGCATACATACAACAGGGACAGGGCGATTCTGTTTTATACGATGTACTGACTGACTGACAAATCCATAGTATTAAAAACAGACGTATAGAAAAAGATTGTACATCTTCGTTCAATGACCATAGTATAATAAGCTGAGATGCATCTTGAGTTTTTAACGTAGAAAATAATTTTGTATATTCGATTTTACACAATTTATAGCGAGAGAAAGACCGACGAAATTAAGACTGACTACGTATGAGTAAACATAGTTAACTCACCAGTTATTTTGTTTCCAATGTTCAGGTGAGTTCTCCTTGACAAAGTCCTGTGCGCGGTTGCGTAGCTCCGAGCCCTTGAGGAGCAGCAGCTGGATGATGTACAGGCACACCTGGCTCTCGTTGCCGTCGGGGTTTGGACGCAATACCTGGGCGCATTTTTTAAATTTATTTACAGACACACTTAAAACAATTACAGGTATTATCCCTAGTCTAGTATTTCCAGTTATGAATATAAAGTCGACAGATCACACAAAAGTATAGTCACCAAGCAAAGCACGAGCCGGTCGATGGTGACGATGTTGTACTTCCAGATGATGTCGTTGATGGCCTCGACGCACTTGTTGATGTGCGGCCCTCCGGCCGGGTTCGTCACCTCGAAAACCAGGTAGTCACAGAACTTGCGCAGGTGCGCTGACAATGCGCGCGCGCCTATTCGCTCCAGAATTCTGTGAATTTATCAAAAGTTCGGCATAATTGATTACATGTATGGAGTAAAGTACACTGTCTATGTGATGAAAACGCTATCATGATCATAAAATTGACCGGGCTTGTGCCTTCAAACAGTAGGTAGACATGAACAATTGACTCGTAAAAAAAACTGCAAATTGGAATCATACGCTACATAGCGTTATGTCTAGATTGTCAAACTAATTCATATTGAAAACTGAATAATGATAAGGGTCAACAATGTAAAACACGTACTTGAAAGCGATGGGGTTGATCCTGTTGGTCTCAAATATCATCTTCCACAGCAGGCAGAGGAAGAGCGGGGTGCCCGGCACGGAGAAATGCGATATAATGTCATTGTCGTTCGACATTGATGTCCATTTGCGATATTCTTCCTCCACGGACTTTTTAAGGACTTGCTTATTCTCTTTCGGTGCTGTGTTCTGTTAGAAAAAAAAGTATTTCATGTTATAGTGATTTCCACGCACCTCAATCTCAGGCAACCGCACCGCACGTTTTTTACCGAAATAATATTTAAAATTCATATTATATAAAAATAGGACAAGTTAATAATTGGGTAAATTATTCCTATTTAAGCGGAATTATGAATGAGCGTGTGCGAGTGCACCGTCCCGTATATACTTCTAACTTGCTCTTCTAACGCCAAAGTAAGCATTGATTAGAGTAGTCATACACATTTTTGCATGGCACTTGGTTGTGCTTTAATATTGTAAAGTATTTAATGAGTAACCTGTGAGAAGAACTCGACGAGTGCCGGCGGGAAGCACTGGAGGGTGTGCTGCGACCACATGTGCGGCGTGTTCGTCATTATCGTGGTGAGGAGCTCCTTCACCGCCGAACCGTCGCTGCCTGCAATGTTGCCTGTACTTGTTTACATTATTAACATACGGGTAATATTTTAAGTAACATTTTCAAACTACACTATCGATACACTCGAATTTTAATTCGACTTTGTCTACATTTTACTTTTTGTCTATATTATTGTATTGTTTGCTATGTATGGCCATTTTACTTTACTTAGCAGAAAGTTAATCATAATCAAATATTTAATTACGGAAAAGATAACATGAACTATAACTCTCGAGTTGTAGGTGCTCTTTGTAGCGTGATACGTCTCACACATCTAACGCTTTAAATGCTTAATCGTTTACAATGCAGTAAATATTTTAGTACTATCTTACCTGCTCCTGTCATGTAGATGCCCCGAGCTAGAGTGAGCACTAAGACACGGTTGAGCTCCTCGCTCTCGGCGGACACGAGCGACTTGGGCTCGGAGACGACGCGCGACAGTTGCAACTGGACGCCGGAGCTGCCCAGGCTCGTGATCATACGCAGCGCCGTGCTCTCAAAACTGAAGCAAATAAATGTATCAACGGGCAGACAGTAATGATTTATCCCAATACGCGGCGCGTCATCGTTCGTGCCAATATGCGTTAATCTGACTAATATACAGAAACTACTCAAGACTAGAATCAAGGTATATTATATTATTTACATACATTACAACAAACCTAATCACAATGTTTGCTAGGGTTGGACTAATTGTTATAGAAGTGGATAAGTCTTTGATGGTAAAGAAATATAACAAGAGGCATTAAATAGAATTAAATACTAACCATAGCTGCAGTTGGGTCTGATTGGCCTGCGGGTAGGCGGTGAGCGAGTGGATGTTGGACAGCAGCGTGACGCGGTAGTGCGGCTGGATGTGGTGGATGCGGTACGAGAACATGTCCAGCAGGTTGTGCAGGATGCCCCACGCGTGAGACTTGAACACGTTCGGCAGCAGTTGGTCTAATACACAAACACAATTACATTACCATACCTATATTGATATGCGCTATATTTGTGTAGACATAGACCAATCACGGATACAGTCACACATAGATGTATAGTATATAGCATAAGTACAGTTTAAATAGTGTATGGCCTTAAATCGAATACATGTTTATCGATCAAAAACAAACTCAAATTCGTCCTCTACAAAGACACATCGACAATGCGATACCATCAACATCTCACAGGGCAGGGGCAGAGGCAGATGTACTTGCTAAGCCGCGGTTAAAAAGCGTATTTAAATCAACGTTTCGGGGTGAGCCCATCGCCGTTATAGGGTTCAAACAACCCGTGGTGTGCGAGTTTCATCACGATATTGTGATGAAACTCGCACACACCGTACGAGCGTTGGGTTGTGTACATAGGCCTTGAAAAAGTTACAATACTTACTAATGAATCCTTTTATTCCCAACGATTCGATTTCAGTGTAGACGAGTAAGCGGCTGTAAGTTTCTACGAGCGCCGGCGCCATCATGCCGCTGCCGGGGATGTTGGTCTTGTTCTGAGCCAGCTTGGCCACGTGGGTCACGATGGAGTGGATCAGTGACATCTTGCAATGCAGCGTCAGGCTGTCCAGGATGCACACGGACAGCGGCACGGTGGGCAGCGGTGCCGACTGGTTCCCGTTAGGCAGAGCCTTCTGATTACCGAACAACGTCTCGATGATAATCCCCATTGGACGCGCGTAGAACTCCTGGTTTGTCGAGTAGGCGTTGCACAACAAAGCTATTCTGTAGTCTGTACCCAGTGTCGGCGTGTTGTTTGCTGTTATCATATGCTGAAGGAACCTAGAAATATATATTTATTACTAATTGTCTGTTTTTATTCCTGATTATTATTATTACATAGAGTATGCGAGAAATTATTACATTTTAGTAATGAAATATACTTACTCATACTGTAGTTTAAGGTTCTGCGGCATGGTCATTGACTTATGTTCAATTTCAGCTTTCTTTAATAGATGCATCCAAATGCATACGACCGCCAGCTGGTGTGTGCACTGAGACTTTGTGTAGTCCGGCACTACCAAGGGCTCCTTTTCAGGGTATAACAACTCGTATAATTTCGTTATTGGCAAAAAGTTGGAAAGTGGATTCCTCTGTATACTGCCCGAAATAAATTGCAGGAGTACCCACATCAAGTGGTCTCTGCCTTTCTTCATGTCGCGTCCTATTAATTTGCTGTGCAAGCCCATTACAATGTTGGGGAAAGAGGCGAATCCGAATAATATTAAATAAATCACTTGCGATGACAGATTAAGCCAACTCCAGTGTGTTACAGACATTTCGTCACATTCTGGTTCATTTTCACTCTTCTCCATTGCCAAGATCAGCAGTTCAACTAGCTGGTCTTCTAAAGCAATGCATCTCTGTTTGTGCTGTTTCTGTAAGCCCAGCATAGAACACACCATGTCGCACGAGTACGGCTGTTGCAGCACGTGCCGCAGCAGATTGATCTGAGGTTTCAACAGCTCATCATCATATGGCAAGTTTCCTTTTAGTGAAAACTTTAAAGTAATAGGGTCCAACCTCCAAGGGTTGAAAAGATGATCCGCGTAACCAGAAAACTCAACGACTGGAAGCATAGTGGAGTGGCCAACAATTGATACCATTTGAGCGCATGGTTTGAAGCTTTCCACCAAACTTGATAACAATTTGGCCAATTGCTGTAAATAACACAAATACTTATGAAAACTTGAATATATCGGTATTAGGAATTCTTGATTAACTAAGAAAGAATATTACGTAAGTATAACAATGAAATTAAGGACCACTCACCCAATGAGGCCACTGATTGTTCTCTGGGTAATCTTTTTGTATTTCAGTTACAATGAGGTAAGCTGGTAAAAGTGAAGCATTTCTGTCAAATATGTATTCCAGGACTTCTTGGAGTGCTCTCAATTGAGACATACTGCTCGAGTTTAGTTTGACAGGTAGTGTGTGAGCTTTTTCTCTGCAACCCTAAAAACAGTAAAATATAGTAAGTACATACAATGATAGTAACATATCAAGAACATAACACCCTAATCACAAAAGTCGAGGATGTATGAACAAGTTTTTGTACTTCTTTATAACACACTTTTTTGTTGTTTTCAATTACGTCAGGATGTTATTATGAAACACCTAAAAAAATAAACAAAATTATACTAATTCAAAAATAATATGTATAGTACATATGTAGATAGGACAATATCAGTTCAGTCCACTAGTTACATATAATTTTATGAATAATTCAAATATAATGGGCACAAGGAACCTCAATAGTGATGGTTCTTCCCGACAGATTTTGAGTAACCACAACCACCTTACCTTCATCACTTCCCTGACACCCTTATAGTGGACTCCACCAATGATTCTTCTTATTAGATTGAAGCAAGCAATCCAATATTCTTGATTAGTGTATATAAGTTTCTCACATGTCAAGATACATTCACAGAGCATTCTGAAAACATTATGGAACAAATTAAGATGTACCTACTATTTAATCACACACAGTATATCCATGTCATTAACAGATTCCGCGATTCAAACAGATTTGTGTTATAACTTTTATAACATATGAAGGCAAATTGATGCTTAACATAGTAATATGCTTTCCATATCTTCAGGTACCTTTTTACAATGTTTTATGGAAATGCACAAGTGAATATAATGAGTCAAGTTCATAGCGCAACACAGCATACCTGGCCTGTATAATATTAGCATTGACAAGATTCTCCAACAACCCAAGGAGTTGTTTCATTTTGTATCTATGCGATAAATCAGATGCGAGAACCAGGTACTGCCTCAATGCAGCCTCTTGCATTTCTGGGGTTAATGTAGTCATGATGGTACACAATTTCTTCTGATATGTCAATAGTCTCTCATTTTCTTCATCCACTTTATGAACAAGGAAACAACTAAAAGCTTCTTCAACTGATTCCACCCTCTGAAATTTGGAAATATTAAAGATTATACACACAATAATTGGCGTCACTGTGTTATAATTTAGAAAATGCTCTAAATATCACTTTGTAATTCCTTTAAATGTCATTTGACAAGAAGGTACTGTTTTCCTTGTCACATTATAAAATAATTAAATCTAATTTACATTTTTGTAACTCATAAATTGTCATCCAACTTTGTACAGTAATGACAATTTAAATATTTTACTGTTAGTTAGATAATGGTACCTTGTGTGAATATCACAAAACTAATGTTAGTCTGTAATAGCTTTAAATTGCCTAAACTTGTGATTATATTTCTGACTACCCACATTTTCATAATACTGTTAAAATACTGTGAATTCATAAATGGACGATATTTCTGTGCTTTTTGTAGTACTCAGTACCTATATTTTATATTTATTGTGTCATATAAGGTAGTAATTTATAAAATCCCATAAAGTAATTATAAAAATAGATAAAGTGCATAGCCATAATTAGTAATGTGTCAAGTTGGATTGGATGGACATAATTATGAAGCTTTACCTACATTTTATCAGAGAACACACATGGTAAGTTTATGAAAATTATATTATATTAGTGAGTGACTTTTTGATATGATATCAAAAATTGTTTTCAATAATCGATTCTTTTGTAAACTTATGGTTCTCTGTAACTTCTGGTTTCTAATAGAATCTAACAAAAATTGTCATAAATGAACTATTTTAGACTGTATCAGTATTAAAAATGTGCACTTATTAGTAACATAGGCTATATTTTACAAGGTTAGTTGATCATGTATAATAATTTCATGAGTGAAAATGATTTTGATTGAATTGTGCTACAAATAGAATGACATGGTCACCTAGTAAATTTATAAAACAAAGTTTCAGGCAATCAATATTTACTGTGCCTAAATTACTTTCGTATTGTGATTGAAAGCCAACACAGTCATTTTTTACTATAGAGATTATAGTTCTTTCATTCTTATATTTTTATTTCATTTCTATTTATAAAGGTTGACAGTAATTAGTAATTTAATATTGTAGAACCTGTTCTGCATTTAAAACTTATTTTAAAATATTTATAGAATATATAAATTAATGACAGTAACCATATAATTAGTGTATTTTATTTTTTCCTTTACAAAATGAAACTAACTAGCTGACCCAGCAAACAGTGTATTGCAAATAAATTAGACAATAGGCAACAATATGTATTTAAGGGTTAACAGTGTTTCTCTGCTATGATATGCATGTATGTACATACATTTCCATATGATATGCATGTACAAGACTCAAGAATCACTCTACCTACTATAAAAGTGCAACATAAGGACAGACAGCTAGAGGCAACTTTGTATTATACTATGTATTGACAATGTAATTATAATATGAACCATCTTTTGGCCTAGTGTGCTCCCCAGGGTTGCCAATTCTGCTTCTGTGGGAGGAGGTTCATATAAATTTAGCTTGTGATGTTAGTGTGGTAAAAGAAAGTTGCGGTTTGAAAGAAGATGTAGTGACCAAGATTGAAAAGGGCATGCTTTGGTGGTTTGGGCATATGGAGAGCATGGATGAAAATCGATAAACAAAAGAGATTTAGGTATATGGGTAATGTAATGCGCCGAGTAAGTAGAGGTCACCTTAGAAGCTTTAGGCATACATCAACCAGATTTGTGATGTCCTGGCGGAAGGTGGTGTTAAAAGTGCTTGAAACCAGAGGTCATGTATGAAAAGATGTATGAATGTAGATGTAGCAGAGGGGTATGTCAGGACAGTGACTAATGGAGATCTGTAGTCTCTGCCTACCCCTCTGGGAGACAAGCGTGAAGTGTATGTATGTTCATTGTGCAAGCAAGTTGCAGCTAAAATGGAGAACTAATTTTTGAAGTAATTAATGTTTTCAAACTATGGATAGATATTATAATTACCTCTTAATGATACTACAGTAAAACTATGAGTAATTACTAATAACATTAATATATAACCTACTCAATTTATTTATGTTTAATTATTTTCCTACCTGTTCCAATGTCACTTGACCTGTAACTTCAGGTATTTTGTGGTCCGACTTCTAAGAGAACACCTACTGTGCATTATCTACCAATAACTACATCGTGGAACTTGGTCATATAAGTAGGGTTTACTTACCAAAATCTCATTCACAACATTGGCTACTTGTATATCTGCCATTTCTAGTTATTTAAACACCAACGTACGTACTGCAATGTTTCAAATTCAAAGTGGTAACTTTTACCCTAAAATTTGCAATACACAACTTTCACAAAACTCTAAATTGATTACAGCATTAGCAAATAACTTTTACATATGGTTGCCTTTTAAATACTTATGACTCTGGTATTGGTAGAACACAACTCCACGTTTTATTCACAACGTTGTTACAAACTCCATTTTGAATCTAAACATTAGCAACTTATTGCTATTAGAAACATTTAGGCCAAAATTTTAGATTTTCATTTCAACCATACAAACACGGAGAAAAGGTAACAATCAGTATTTCAATCAATTAGCATATTTTTGTTCATTCAGTGCAATCATTGTAATTTTTTTGTTTGTGTTTTATGGTACAGATTTAAGAACTATCGGCCTTTAATAAATATTAATGTACATATTATTTTATATCGTAAAAGTGTGAATTTATGTGCTGCACACAAAAGTTATTCTTATTTTATTCGTATATTCTTATTTTGTCAAGTAAATACTTTTTTACAAGCCCATATTTATCACTGAAGGAAGTGTTACGCTCCGGCAGTCTATGACTGTACAAACTGAGCGCAACTTTTATGAACTTTTAATCCTGATTACTGGATTATTATTTGCTCTCAGCTATACTGTAAAATTCTATGAAAATATTAATAACCCGTATAATTTTAAAAGTCCTTAGGCAATGTTACGCTACCATAGTGGTAAAGTTAAGTTGAGTACAATCTAACTCAAATAAACTTTACCCCTCTTGCTTATCCCTCTTGCATGCTAACTGTACTACCTATATGATGTCACGTTTGTGTACTAGAGAACTTTCTTGACAGTATGTATTTTATTGTGAAGAAAGTTTTCTAGTTGTAACCACGTTGTAAGTACCAATTAATAAATACCTAGATGGAGTCATCATGGGTGCAAAAATATTGTGCTGTGTACCTACACTGGAAATACCAGACATAACCTTTTGTGTCTGATGGCCACTTACGAATGGCCACAAACGCCGAGTCAATAGGTTTGAGGAATCTTTCTGATTCCTTTTTCAATGCAGCGATGTATTAGTAAGTAAATTAAATACCTGTTTAAGCTTTACCTTATTAGGTATACTTATATTAACTACCTATTGCTTAATAATACTTTTTGCTAATTCGTTTTTCAAGAGAAAGTCAAATGAATTGATAATATACTTACTTAATAAGTTTAAGTAGATATGAGATCTATATATTCAGGTTTAGAGGTTTTCGAATTTCACTTGCGAAATTTAGGTAACCTATTTTTTTTCTCAGAGTAAATTTTCGCCTCCCAATATAATTTACTTTAGAAACCGATATACCTATTATCGGTTTAAAATTATGTTTTAAACGACTTTAAAGGAGGAGGTTCTCAATTCGACGGTATTTTTTATGTTTATTGTTACCTCAATAATGTGCTTGGAGCTGGGTGATACATTTTTTGTTTGTAAGCTGGTGCTACCTGTTTGGTCCCATTTCAATTTGGTTCAGTACTGACAATAGCATCCATGAGAAAACCACAAAAGTCTCAATATTTTACTAAGTGAAGTCGGTTATTTTTTCCTTAAAGTTATCCGATCGAAAAATATAACAAATTGGCATAGACAAATTTAAATTAATGCAAATTTGAAAATAGTTATAACTTCATTTTACAAAAGTCTACCACTTATACTGTAACATAATGGAAAACTGATTACTACGGAACACTACACTACGTGTGGCACAACACGTACTTGACTGGTAAATTTTCCAAATAGGTCATATAAGACTACTGTATTACATACTAATAGCACAAATCACTTTAGCCAGGAGGTAAGGCGAAGGATGAAATTGAAAGGCTGTTCACAACGCGACATCCTGTATTTTCACATAATATTTACAAAATAATTTAAATAAATAAATTTATGTTCTAAGTGGTACAATCAATTAATCACACTATGGCTGCTCAGTCTTGACGGGTGCAACGGGCGGTTGCTGGGCTGGGGCGGATTCGCTTTTTCCGCTCGCTACCCCGCCGCCGTTGCTGTCGTTATTATCGCCTGCAAGCAAATGTTTAGATACATAAACTCTCTACATTTATGTGTTTACATCCTGTACATACATAGTTCACCCCTAGCCTCAACTTAACCCTGTACTGGATATTCGCCTTTAAAAACATCTAACCTAGGGTTAAGTTTAGGCTAGTCGGTCTACTATTAGCCTTTTTTTGGAGGTTGACTTAACCAGTAACCCTGTATATATACTGTACTGTGATAGATAACAACTTGATTTTTGGTAAACTTTAGTGTATTCAGAATAAATGTATCTTAATATATATAAGATACCTTTTATCTTGATAATAAAAGGAATTGTTTGTACACTCTTCAAATACCTTATTGACTAAGACTAAAACTCAGAACTTCGCAAATTACTATTTAGGCACATTAGGTTATTCGTGTTAGTTTAAATATTAAAATATACATATATTAATATAAGTTTCAATACCACGATATGTTAAATAAATTAGTTAATTAAGTAACTAGATTATAATAATTACGAGAATATATATTTGCCAGGTATCTGTACCCGGTTACACATTCTATTGTTATTTGTAAGTGCGTAAGTAAATAAGAAGTTATGTAAATATCTATTTTGAAAGTCCGAAACAATGACGCATTAACATTCGCCGTAAACTTTCGCACAGCACAATGGGAAAATCGCCATGAGCCTCCAACGACTAGGAACTTAAAACCTAATTCTAGAATATGCTATGAACAAAAAGTACAATATATATAAGTGTTAATCTAATATTTTAGGTAGGTCCATTATACATTAACTAATGGTTGGACGGCAGGGGAACAACGGCGGCGATGTGTACCGAATACTTACGCACTTACACACTTAATTAAAATCAATAGGTACCTAATCATAATTAACAGACATTCATTGGAGTATGAGTAATTTTAAATTGTCTGAAAACGAATTAATAAAACACATAAATCCATATCCGACAGAAAGTTAAACACAATATTTGTAGGCGAATCCAGCAGTGGTTAGCTATTTGCGAGGCTGACCGGTGACGGTTGCGGCGGGTGCTGCAATAGCGGTACCTGAATATTGGTGCCCAGGGTGTTTATAGCAGAGTTGACTGAAGTGGAGACCGCCGTGGTGGCACCCGTTATCACGCCTCCTATCGTACCTATCAGACCGTCCACGAAATTGCTCCATGCGGCGACTTTAATGTTAACGTATAAATACATACATTAAAATATGATAGTATATAATATACAAATATAGTAGGAAGTTCGTAATGATAATAAATAATAATTATTACAGCTATGAAGGAAATTAAGTAAATAATTAATAAGTTATTAAAATAATAAACCAACTGTCATAACAGAGGCGGACTAGATATCTGTGTCTAGTCCAAAGGTGTCATTGTAAGCGTCGTCGCTGACCCTTCGGCATATTAATGAGAACAACCATCCTGGAGATTGGTATTTTCAGTCCCATGTGTTACGATTGCTGGTGTACTACGCTTTGCGTGTTGATAATTATTAACTAGCCAACAAAATATATAAATAATATTTATCGTAAACGAACGATATGCCTAAATTACTTATACACAAATTCTTCACGGGGCAGGTGGCAACTGTTGGCGTTAAATTTAGATAGGGAGAATAAATAAATTAGAATATTATGTATTACCTTGAGCCGGAGTATGATTCTGTGGTGGCGGTGGGCGTGGCCACCACCCTGCCCTGACGGAGTCCTTCTCCTGATCGCGTGGTCGCTCGGGGTGCGTAATGGTGTGCTGGATACGCTGCATGGCGCCTGCCAGTCCCGCTACCAGGGGGTTTTGTTGCACGATCTGTGCCAGCGGACCTGGCGGCTTCGCAGGCTCCGTGACTGGCGCGACCGTCTCGGCGGCTGCCGTCACCTCCGCTACTGTCTCAACAGGAGTGTCAGCAGCTGCTTGCTCCACAAGCGCAGGGCCCTCCTTCTCTCCTTGCGCTACGTCTGCTTCAACTTTATCTGGCTGGGCATCAGCCGCTTGGTCCTGACTAACCTCAGAGGGCTTTGCAGGTGTCTGAGGTTTCGGTTGAATAAAACCTTGAATTCCTTGAATAATTGGATTATTCTGTATAGCTTGAACAAATGGGCCATTTCCATTATTGTTGGTCACACTGGCTGGAATCAGCTGAGAGGTATTGAATCCGGGTCGATTCCAGATGTTTTGGAAAGAGGATTGTAAGCCTTGCCAGATGGTGGGCCTTAGTGTGACAACTTGCTCGTCGGCTTGAGCCTCGCTATTAGAACCACTTCCAGTGTTCTGTTGCCCGATAATATTTTGTATTCCCTGGCCTATGTTCTGGAAAAACCCATTTGGTCCACTGGAAGTGTTCGTTGTGTTTTGTTGATTTTGGTTGATGAAATTTTGAATGGTGGACGTTAGATTGTTGAAATTTTGAACGATGTTTGTTTGGAATTGCTGCATGTATTGAGCTAAGCTGGAAAACGGGTTATTTGTGGCCGCTGTTCCGTTATCAGCTTTTGTTTGGGCTAAAACTTGGGCTCCGTCCACCATACTTTTAACTCCGTACTGGAAGTTGTTTTCGATTGCCTCTAATCTCTTTTCTACATTGTCTAAAACTGTGTTAGCACTGGCATCAGAAGCGGCGCTGTCTGGAGTTGACGGTGTCCCTGAGTCTTGGGAACCTTCGGGTTTCCAGAATCCCTGGATAGTAGCATTCAGTTTATTGATTTGATTCTGGAAATTATGTTGGAAGTTTTGAATGCTTTGCTGTATAGCAGTCATTTGTTCGTTATTAGAGAACCAATTTTGAAAGCCTTGGGATACTCCTTGCAGACCTTGTTTGAACACTATTTGTGTATCGGCAATGGTTTGCTTAATGTTAGTCACTGTTTGTTGTTCCTCGCTTTGTTGTTCAGGTGACTGGGAATCGTGTTCCTGCCGCTGTGGTTCGCCCGGGTTACTTAGATCCACCTTCACTCTCTTGATTTCCACTTCAATGTCAGAATCAGCGGAAACATCATCGATAGGAGTTTCGATTTTAGTTTTCTCGTCACTGTGTTTAAGTGGAAGCTCTGCACTTGCTATGTTTGCCGGAATGGTTTCAGTTTTTATGATAGTTTTCCGGAGGTTATTGTCGGCATCGATGACATTATTGTCTTCTAATGGTACTGGCGGAGGTTGCATCAGCGTGGAAGGCGCAACGGGTGCGGCAGGCACAGCGGCGCCAAGAGCGGCGGCGGCCAGCGCGGCAAGCAGGAGGAGCGTGTGAGAGCCCATGGCGCAGGCAGCACAGTGTGGCGGCCGCAACCATCGACACACATTTATACACGGAAATAACGGTGCCCAGCCGCCGTCCGCCACCATGTTTACTCTGCTTGCGAGCCGGCATCGCGCTAAATGTTTTGGTCATTATTTGTATTAGGTATGATGTTTGTGTCTCGTACATGCATGTGTAAGACTTTTCGCCGGCGAATTAACTGTAAGTCATTAAATATTTATTGTTACAAGGTAAACAATCGATACAGTGTCGCAATTCGCGCCATCGTGCGAGGGAAAAGTTCAATACGTAGGAAATTATGTTAAGTTGTATATATGATTAACTGTACTAATTCTTATAGTCAAACCTTCAGTTCCAAAAGGTCCCTCGGAACATTTGGTCCATTTTTCTCTTCGTCGAGTCCATTTGTCCAAGTGGTCTATATATAACGGTTATTTGTTGTAGGATCTCTACATAATATAGTAGGTAATTAGAACTTAACGTAGTAAGAAGTACGACATAATTGTTTGATAATTGAATTATATTGACCGATAGCAACAATTTAAAAGAGTGAATCAACACACGAGTGATTTTACTATTACTGAGATTTTTATCTCACATTGGTGTTTATTTTGTTGGTAAGGGCCATAAATAGGTATCCACGTTCCCACGCATGTAAAGTTTAGTGAGGCATAGGTACGTTATATTGAATTTATAGCGGATGACCTACATAATGCATGTTTAATTAATATACCACTACTTTTATAACCCAATTTACCTAAATTAAAATAGTTTTAATGAAAGTATGGAAGTAGCCTTATTGTTAATAATTACTTAATAGGTACATTTTTAAAGGTTTATGGTCATTTCTGACGTCGAAAGGCACGCCCAACAACAAGACCACTATGGCGCTTTTACATACAGTTAGTGAATTATAATAAAATTATCTAAGCTAGTAGGTTCAGGATAAACTATTGATAAAGTTTTTGTCTTTGTACCTATGTACCGTCTTTGTCATTTGAACTTTCTTCAAATTCCTTACTTACTTACTTAGGTTGTAAAACCATCACATTTGAAATTTTTTGCATAGATATACACGTTAGACTGAGCTAGTATCGCTCTTGCGAGCTATTACTTCGCCCGCAAGAGAACGGTAAACAATTTCCTCAGTTTCGGAAACCAGTCAAGTAGCATTGGCATATGTGGTAGGGAATGTTGGTCGGTGCCATGATTTTTATTGTGCTTTAATCGACCGGGTTGGCCGATCCGGTCGTCGAACTCTCCGCCACGAATATAACCAGGACAGCCGGTCCACCAACTTTTGTTTCCTTTTGCTTCCTTTGTTAATACAATATTATCACCTGGGAACGTTTTGAAATGGCTGATTACCAGTCCAGAAGTTACCATTTAGCTGTTCAACGAGGAGTCTTTTTCTAATCACGTTCTAAATGTTCAAAATGTGCTGTCCTTGGCTCATTTAACACATTCATGGATACTGACAATATCACAATAGTAGTGATATCAAGCTGACGGACGGGATGCTTCCACGAAAGTAATAATAATTATGTTAATGAACCTAAATATGCCAAAGTTCTCATAGTAGAGTAGGAAAGATTGAAGAAAAAATTAGGTACCTTGAGTTTCTTATATAAACCATGGGTCAGAAATTTCCAAATTGTTAAAACTTTAATTAGAAAGAATTGCCCTGAGAAGCTAAAATTTGGTCAATAAAACGGAATTGTTTCCGTTCACCGCAATCGAGAAATGACATTCACTGTTTTGTATGGGGAAAGTGATTCCTCATTAATGACCTTGTTTTATTTTATTTTACTTTTATTTATTAGGACCACCAACGGTTACACACCTAAACTTAAATTTACTTAACATATTATGCACATTTTTCACATTATGCACATTCAAGGTGTGCGTCCAATTACAGGTAGCTACAGCTTGCAGGTTTCATTTATTTACAACTAGTATACAATATTAATATGAAATTAGTATACCCTCCAGGGTAGCCTGTGTCCATAGTGGATGTTATTTTTTTCTTTCATAGGAACCTTTTTGCTGTCATTAATAAGCACAACAAAAAAAGAATTCGCGAAATCGGTATAGCAGTTCCGGAGTTATGCGCTTACTAACATTTTTCGATTAATTTTTATATTGTAGATAAGTAAATACTAAAAATAGGTTAAATAACGACTTCAAGAGTAAGCCCTAAGTGCAGTAAGTGTAAACAAGAGATACATAAAGTGTGACAAATTAATATGTAGGTACAGTTCAAGAATTAACATTGTAGCGAATCTTTAGCGTGTACATGTTTATTTTGTATTAGTATAGTACCTAATTTAAAGAAAATAATACAATCTGTTACGAGTGAAGTGTACGCCTGTAATAGGAATATTGCTAGAGACATATATGTATTAAAGTACAAATTTTTAAAATGTATTGAGTAATATTCTGTTGGTGTACCATTATTTATTTATTTATTATATATCCATAATCTTTTGTAGGGAAATGCCAATAATCTCCACGCTTGGCAGGCGGGTTGGCTTATGGAACAAATTAGCAATATAAGGAGATGTACAAGATTATTGTGCACCGAACACATTCTAGCAATGACAGAGTTCGTGTCATGATTGGTACTGTTAACCCCTCTCTGAGCGTAGTAGCAGTTGTTTAGATAAATGGAAGAATGCTGACAGAGACACGTGCCTCGCATGATCAACATGTTTCATGGGTTGCCTAGTGATGAGATTCTTAATTACCTTTGTTGTACTTTAACTAACTTCATGTTTTAAAGTGTATGTGTGGGCAATGTATAATTAAATTGCTGTTTCTTTTCATGACATAGACAAGTGTGATGTTACAGTTTTAAGGTACTGTGTATATCTGAGTATATGAATAAATTATTGCGATTTGTTTTCATTTCTTTCAATTCGTTCTCATGAGTATCGTTTTAATATTATTATCAACCCCTTTCCAAGAGGAAGAGAAGGGTTTGTATGTGTAGTGTGTGTGTGTTGTGGATTAAACTGGTACTTTTACAATAATTAGCGGACCTGCTACAGCTATGTACATTGTTTTAAGATCGGCAATAAGTAGATCACAAAATCCTAATAAATCCCTAATCTAAGGGCATTGAACAGATAAATAAATAAAAACGTTAGAAGAACCTAACTAAATGTTAAAGTCAGGTAGGCAGGATGTTGGTCAAACGCTTGTTCATAGTGATAAAAAAAGTAATATACTAACCTATCATAATTATTGTATAATGATTTAGTGATTGAGTGTCCATGGTTCCACGCGGCACAGCGCAGTAGCGGCGGATCATCCTACTGAAGCTGGTGAATGCATTTTCATGAAACTCTTATAACTTATACATCGGAATAATTCCACTGTACAATGTTAAACCTAACTAAAATCCTGCTATAATTTACTGTCAAATTCCCGCAGGAACAGATACACTGTAACGGTAACAGCAGCTTAAATAATTTGAAAGCTGGACGGACAAGTGACACACTTCTGTTACGTAGTTGGATTGTGTTGTGTTACTCTCTCGGTCAGAGTCGACAGAGTCATAAAGGTCCGTTCCGTTTCTATACTTATCCAAAAAACAATTGCTTTTATGGTAAATTTTCACTTTCAAAAGGTAATAAATAGGCATTGAAAGTGAAATTTTGCCACGGTAGATACATACGTGCCTATGAATATCATGAAACTCATGTATCTGGAAATCAGTAGTATGTGGATAACAAACATAAGCCATAGTTTTAACGAAACATGCCGAACTCTTATGGGCTTTTGAACCAATCTAAGAAAAAAGAAACCTATAAATCCATTCATAATGGTTGGAATAATAAACATACAATAGAGCACTCTTTTTAAAATCGGTTGAAAAAAAGCAGAAAATACTGCAATGACTGCTGGTAGGTTAAGTCCTTGAACTCCTTGACAGTTAAGAACGGCAGGTTATAGGTATTAATGATTTCTAAAACTAGTATTGTGCCAACAATCCTAAGCTGACATCAAACAAAGAAGAAAATGCCTAGGTACCAACTAATCTATGTGGGACACTCGCATATTACTAAAACGGAACCGAATAATCGTGCATAAAAATAAAGTAGGTTTGTATACCTACCTACCAACTCACATGCTACGTAGGTAGGTAGGTATTTGTTATATTTAAGTGGCGATTAACGGTTGCAGTTAAGTACTTAATTTGTGACGACGAGGGTCCCGGTAGAGACCGGTCGGTGGACGCCGTTATGCCAAGTGTTGTGGGGTCACCGTGTACAGGCGCCGGCACATGGCGCTCAACTCACACTCGAACACGCGCGAGCACCTAACTCACATGGACAGTATGTGTGTAGGTATACTGAAGAAAACAACAATGGTTACAGACAGCATTGAACAAGGCACGAGTGCTTCAACAAAAGATATTTTACGCTACTTTACACTGTCATTCGAGCAAATAACGTAAATATGAGAAATAATCTTTTATTTTACAGTAACTATGACACATCCGTGGGCAAAATCTTTATTTTATAATTAAGTAGCTTTCAGACCGCGGCTTCGCCCGCGTGGACTTAGGTTATATTGCGGTATAAAGGAATATTTTTGTTTTCCCTCGGGAAACTTTATCCGGGATAAAAGTACCAGCCTTCTAACTATACGTCTGAAAAATTTCAAAGCAATCGGTTCAGTAGTTACGGCGTGAAAGCGGAACAAACAAACAGACATACTCACTTTCCCATTTATAATATTACTAAGAAGTGAGACTATTGCTACATGTATAGGTAAACAGAGATTATTAGATTTTTTTGACAAGGAACTTTAATATCCACGTCGTTAAACTACTTTAACAATTATAACACTAGCAATACTTACAGATAGGTAGGCAATACCTACATGAATCCATTACATTGTAGGAGATAACAACAATTACACCTAGTAGCTAGCTGAAGCCTTTTATAACTGTAAATCGAGTAGCTACTTGAAGATAGCAATGTACGTATACAATTTTCATATTTATATAATTTGTTTGATATTCAATTTATTATAACACAAGTAAAAGTTATTATAGTCAATTTATTATAATACATATTACAATTTCGCTCTTTCTCTGGTCCCGAATTCCCCGACCATTTCTGGAGACTGGGTATATTCATTAGAAATTTCGCGATACCTACCTTAGGGAAGGGCTACGAACCGTATAGGCAAACAATTTTACAGAGTGCCCGCGGCAGCGCTGCTTCTTAGCTTCAAAGTGTAGTCAAAATTAAGTAACCGTGACATTTATCTTAGACATATTAATCTCATTAACCTCAAAAATACATTACGTTTTTTGGCGTATAGCCCTTGTCGACTCTCCTTTCCTTTCATTGGACTTTCAGTTAAATTATTATCCTACAGTTAAATGTTTTTATAGGCCAGTCGTAGCAGTAGATACGTCTGCCCATAACATAGCATTAGATTTATACGTAGATCCTGATTGAGGATAGATTATTGCAGGTGTCTTTTAATATTACAAACTTCTTATAACACTTTTGTATTAGACAGTACCCAAAGTGTGGGTGGGTTTCATCACGAGCTATCACTATGTAGCTCAGGGATCCGAGGCCAAATGATACACTATCAGCATCAGCTATGGCGTTCGTCCGTGTTTAGTTATGGACAGGTTAAGTTTTATACAGCTGTAGTACTTTCCACTTAATCCCATCCTAGTTGTAGGCAGAGGCACTTGCTGAGAAAATAGTACTATGGTATCTAAAAATCCTGTAATAGTAGATATTATTTTCTACGTTTTTTCAGTGTTGTGCGGTTCTCAAGTGTAGATAATATTCTTATTTATTATCCCAAAAATGTAGTGTACCCGACAGACGTGTTTCTGTCCTATGACTATTACTTATAAGATAACACGGGAATAGGAAACGGGAAAATAATTGGAATAATACATAATACAAAGAACAGACTTCAACCAAAAATCTTCCCTTTTTGAACCGACTTTAAAAAAAAATATATGCTATTTTATGTTTGTTCGCGGATAACTTCGTCGTAATTATGAACCGATTTTGAAAATTCTTTTTGCATTCGACAGGGTTTACTTTCAGGATGGTCCCATTAAAATTTTATTCATTGATTAAAAAAAAGTGTACACTAGTCGTTACACATAACTGACATCACTATCTCTACGTGGATGAGCAGTCTCTTGGGAAACCCTCATGGGGACAATTGGCTACAGGCTACAGCCGCGCTATAGTCTACAAACTTATAATACCTAAATAAAATAACTTACGATATCATGAACGCGAAAGTGCGTTTGTTTATGTGTGATGTTCTTGAATTACACATCCTCATTCAGTTATACATTCTCAGTAAAGAACACATCATTCTTATCAATCAGTATATCACTACATTCATAATATAACACAAAGTCGCTACTTTCTGTCTGT
Organism: Conopomorpha cramerella; assembly: GCA_012932125.1. Taxonomy (NCBI): domain Eukaryota; kingdom Metazoa; phylum Arthropoda; class Insecta; order Lepidoptera; family Gracillariidae; genus Conopomorpha; species Conopomorpha cramerella. The sequence goes on from SJJU01013791.1 coordinate 20,294, forward strand.
CCCTATGTATGCTCTTTTTAACCGACTTAAAAAAAGGAGGAGGTTCTCAATTCGACCGTATATATGTTTTTTTTATGTTTGTTCGCGGATAACTTCGTCGTTTATGAACCAATTTTGAAAATTCTTTTTGCATTCGACAGGGTTTACTTTCAAGATGGTCCCATTAAACTTTTATCTAAATTGATTCAGTACTTTAGA
>SJJU01013792.1:0-12711 GCA_012932125.1 Conopomorpha cramerella
TATGGAATGACAACGAAAAGTGGCTTTGATTTTTAATTTTAGAGACATATGAAGTTAGGCTTCATATTATATATTGCTATTTATTTATATATTTTTTATTATATAGGTTTATCTCTTTGTTATATTTATCTACATATTTTTTATCTACCCACTCCCACCCTATGATTGTCAAAACTAGGTTTTTAAGATGAAAGGAGACTGATCACTTTTGTATGGACGTTGGTACTCAAAAATGTTCACTCATGATATTTAGATATTTCGTAGAGTAAAAATAGTTTGATTTATTCCAGGTATTGAATCCATATATTTTACCTGCATTTATAAATAAATTAATAAATAAACTTGATTACTATAATAGTTAACTGGTATCACTGCAGGGCATGGCAACACTGTAAAAAGTGAGCGCTAGAGATGGACCTATTCGATCTAATCGTATCGTGATCGTATCGTGATCGTATCGTAAAAGTATCGTAAAAGTTGAGGTTATTCGAATCTATGTGCTTTGCAATGCCAGACATCGGACTAATGAGACTAAAATGTAGGCACACACTTATAAATGGATATTCTTACATTCGTATAAAACGATTATATTTGTGAAAATAGGTAATTTGAGTCAAATAATACTTAATATAGTACGATTAAAAATCGATTTATTCGATTTTAGCCTTAGCTGTCTGCATTGTCTGTCACTTGCACAGCACTTGCGTCTGTAAATTATCTACCTACCAGACGGTGTTACTGTTGTTATTTTTTGTGTTGTTGGTTGTTTGTTGAATGTAAGAAAGAAAGCATCGTTGTGTTGTTCATCAATCTGTAGCATTTAAAACTTTTCTTTGGTGCTAAACTTAGCTTAGACTTTCAGAACATAACTTTGTCGTGTTGTGGATAATTCGTGTGATAAATCTAAACGTAGATTCGAGCTTGTTCTCCTCCGTTTAGTATTTACCTGACATTCTGGACTCAATATGGAACAATATAATTATTCGGCTATAGAACTAAGCCCAGAACTTCTTTTGATAGCCGAGGAATGGTGCGACCGAGAGGTATGTTATAGAACTGTTTAACTTTTAAAATATATTGAAATAGATAAACACACATAGCTACACTTACCTACATAATTCTATTATGTAACTAGTTTCATCCCATACTGAACTAGGATTCGATTCTGATTTGGTATGTAAATACAATGCTTGCCCTGGCATGTTGTGGGATCTGTCTATGGGATCTGTAGATTTAGTTTTAGTCAGGCTATGAATGAGCTAGCAATTTGTAACTGAAGACCCATATTGACATTCTTAACTCCTTATTATACTAAACATGACCAAAGAGTTCTTGTGAACGAAAGGTTCTGTCCACTCCCTTTTGGGGATTATGGATGTGAGTGTATTTATGTGTACTAGTTTGTAACAAGGATATTAATACTGTTGTAGCTATATCTACCTACTAAAAGCCCACTTCCAAAGTATTATTTCTTTTGCAGATAAATGATACTGATCGCCTCTGTCACCAATGCTTTACTCTTATAGCAAAAGAGGCTGGGAACCGAGAACTTCTTGTTTCATCAAATAGGCAAGTTGGGCACACACATGTTTGCATTTCTTGTGGTCTATCCATGAGACGGCAAACTGGGAGAGGTACCCACAGATTACAACTTGGAAGTCAGGAGCTGTATTATACATATAGCAATGCAAATATTTCCTCGATTGGTAAGCATTGTACATTGCACAATATATTGGAAAAAGCACACCCCTGGTCGTCCAGTGGGTCTTTTTGAAATTAATCAGTACCAGTGATTATGTATAGTCAATATTATGTAGTAATTGTTTTAGGGAATAAGTCATAGAAGAGCTTAGGCCATGATATGTAAATGACCCCTGGGGGAGCAAGCAAAGCAAGCCAGCATTGGGTTAAAATGCTCTATAACATTTCTTAATCTGTTTTTTATTACCACAAAGGCACTAAATTGAAGTATTTTCACATTTAAGGTACCTGATGGGTCTATAGTATGTCATCCATGTTCGAGCCCATGTAGCCCTGCTAAACATTGGAGAGCCAGAGCCCATTGCCGCGGATTTACCTGCTCTAGATCCATTGCTAGAAAACATTCTTCAACCTGCACAGCCACAAGAAGATGTAGACACAGAAGCTCCTACCTCAAGTCTATTGCCCAGCTCTGAGTCAGATTGGGCTGCTGGGTTGATAAATCCTCCAATCGAAGATAACCAAACTATTACTTTGCCAAAGTACAAAAGAACTGCAGACTCTCCAAATCATTTTTTTGTGCCAGGATGTCAAAATGTTGAACGTAAAAGGATACCAGCTTATATTATCTGTAGTCTCTGCCTACCCCTCTGGGAGACAGGCGTGAAGTGTATGTATGTATTAAGACAGCCATATTAAAAGAACAAAAGTTGTATGTTACTGAGAATGCCTGTGTTTGTCAGGAACAATTATCATTGTACAATTGGGAAATGATTGACCAAAATGACTGTGAAAGGATGAATAGGAACCGTCTTGATTTTATTAGTATTAATTCTGACCTACCAGAGTTACATGTTTTCCCTGTAATGCAAATGTCTGACCTTATCTTATTTGGTTTGGGTACATACCAGATAAAAAAGCAAGGTGCATTATGGGGAGCATATTCAAATTAATGGCTCCTTTTTTATTGAGATTGACACTTCAATGCACATTGAATCACACCAATTGCTTTTAAGGACGAAAATAAGATCCCGTCATGTGGCTAACAAGCAATATTTTCAATATATATTGCTTAATTTAAATGGTGAAGATTGGCATCACTGGATTGAACAGTATTACTGTACATGCATTATTGGGAAACGAAGTGTAGGAAGGTTGTGCACATGTGATGACAATTGTGTGGTACTTAGGATTGGGGTCGTTTCCATGACATTTTATTACCACCTGCAACATTCTTAGATAGCATTTTTGTACATGAGGAGGATTTTGTACATATTGAACAATAAATACTATTTTCAAAAAATTCTAGGCTTTTTATTTATTGCATGTATTTACATTGTTATGAACAGGCTGTAAAGAAGTCCGTAATATCTTGGAGCCCAAACCAAGTAGGTTCTTCACCATTTCCATCGTTCTTGCTATTAGAAGAGATAAGATCGCTGTAGTCCAAACACACAGTCAAGCAAATCTACCTAGGTAGACTTCATTTCACGTACTGCTAGGTAGGTTGGTAGTTGCAGAGTCTACGTCCCAGTTTCCACTTACTACTGAATTGTGTGGCATTTTTGTCTCAATTTCTTTTAAGTTTTAAGTAATATTTATCTACTTTTTAAAGAAAAAAATATAATTTCACCAAAGTAAACAACGCTCGAAGAATGACCGAGTGCAATACAAACTGACAGATTGATAAAAAATACTGACCAAAATCGCATACAACCTTGGAAACATTTGCTTTACGGCCAAATAATTAATTATCATTTTAATTAAAAATGCAGGTAAATTAAAATGTCTAATAAACGGAATTAAAACTTTTATTCTCTAAGCACACAATGATATATGTGTCGACACTGAACTATTTCAAGTACCGCTTTTGATCAGTCTCCTTTCAAGTGTTATTTAGTGTACTGATGCAGTGTTATTGATAATTAATTTATAAGTGGAAAATTGATTGGCTTAAGTTCTAACCAACTAATAATTCCAATAAGAATAAAAAATGCTGCATTTTTTCCATAATGTTCAAATAAATAAATAAATACGTAGCGACAGATAGCGGGAAGCGAATTTGTTTCATACTGTGGATTACGCGTTGCCAGGTTTTATTATTTTGTATGATTGTCCCAATCCAAATATAATCCTAATGTTCAAACCAAAATTGGAAATAAAAAAATAACATTCCAAAACATTTCACACGTGGTCATCTGGTCTCGAACTAGGATACACGGTAAAATGGGTGCCAGAGGCTAAACAGCCACATTACATCTACTGCTGGCCTAGGGTCTTCCCCAACCATTTCTATGATAAATTTGGAGGAATTCCAATAATCGCCACGCTTGGCAGTCGGCTTGGTGATCGCAGTAGTGTAGTTTAACTCACGCGCGCGCTGCAGCCTGTCCTCTGGAGAGTTCCCTCGGTCGCCTCATACGATCCCCAAGACGGGAACTGGGCTGGGGTGGTGACGCAGTATTCTATACTTCGTCTCATAAATAAAAACATTTAAATATCCGGATAGATAGATAAGAGACACCCAAACGTACACAACACTTGCCTCAGATCATCACTAAATTATGTCGCTGCATGAATTGAATCCGCGACCTTTGTCCTTAAGGCAGGATACCTGACAACTAATCCATTACCAAGACGGTCGTCCTTAGATATAGATAAGAAACCAAAAAGGAATACAAAATATCAAAATACCAAACGGTTCGTGTCTACTTTCTTGGGATTGGGAATGGGAATCGTGCAATTGGAGAGGCCTATGTCCAGCAGTGGACGGGTATGGGCTGATGATGATCGCGTCTACTTTCATATTGCGAACCACCAGGATGTGAAACAAATTGACAGAGTCTGTGTTTCCTACGCAATATAATCAGGAGGTCTTCAAGTCACGAGTAAGTAGGTACTAGTGGCGAAGCTAGGAGGTAAGCCGGTAGTGAAAAATTACTTACCAATGCTTATTTAGATTTTATTTATTTGTCTTACTTGTTTGAGCTATAATAAGTCCCTACGCTACTTAATTTCCTTGAAAATATTTGTTAATGTGCCTGGCATAGGCTTGTCTTGTACTACCAACTTACCCCCTAGCTTCGCCACTAATGGGTACCTATTGAACAAGTGTGCTCCATCGTACACCACATCGCTACTTGACATCAGTCAGGATGTTAGTTGGAAGCTTGTTCATAATGCATTAAAAAAAACTTATTCCCGTAGCTCGCTGGAACCACAACGAGGTGCCACTTCTGGAAGCCTTCCGAGCTCTCCAGGTCGCAGCGGACGTGCTGCTGCTGGAGCCAGAGACCCAGGTCCACGGCCTCGTGCTCATCTTCGACATGAAGGGCCTCTCGCTCGCGCAGGTCATGCAGTTCACGCCCTCATTCGCCAAGATGACTACTGATTGGATACAGGTAATGCAGATGTTATATTTTATAATCGTTCGCAATTGGAGAGGCCTACGTTCAGCAGTGGACGAATGTGTAGATGATACAAATGGGAATAAGGGTAAGAGTATTTTATTGGATAATTACTGTAATGAAGATCCTTAACCTTTCAATTATTTGAGCGAGAAAATCGCCTTTTGCAATCTTACTATTGTCGAGAAATTGATTGAAATTTAAAAAAGTTGTTGAATTCGAGAAGTCTCCAATTGCACGTCACTGTGATTTGCTTTAGTATTATAGTGACGTGCGCTTGTAGTGGCCTATGTCCAGCAGTGGACGAATTTGGACTATTTGTAATGTACCTACAGTGTAATTAAGAGTTTATTAATTAATTCACTTACATTAATAAAATGTACTAAATGCAAAACACTTCGATATGAGGTATAACGCATGTTGTAGATGTAATGTAAAGATTCACAGACACTTCACGCCTTTTAATCCCAAAACGGGGTAGGCAGAGGCACTTGCTAAGCAAATGCCCACGGTTCACCAAGCGTATTTAACCCAACGTGACAGGCGGTGAGCCCATCGCCCATGTAATAAATAGTCGATGCAATAATGTCATATGGTAAAAGGTTACATAAAAAAATATATTGTACATACTTTCGAATTTTCGTAACAACGTTCCGACCAATGCTTTGCTTGTTCAATTAATGCGAAAATTTAATGGTAAAACTGATGACATAGATTATTCCAATATTTCCTAATGGTTTAAAAATATCGCTGTTCCACAACTAAAATAACCGTTTCCGAAATAAGTCCCTATTCAATCCTACTAATATTATAAATGCGAAAGTATGGATGGATGTCTGGATGTATGGATGGATGGATGGATGTTTGTCCTTCTTTCACGCAGAAAGTACCGGACGGATTTTGAGGAAACTTGGCAGCATTGTAGCTTATAAACTAGAATAACGTATAGGCTATAAAGTATATTGGCAAACCAACGTTTGCCAGGTCAGCTAGTATTTTTATAAAGTAACGCGCACTGACATTCTTATGTAACTACTTGTAGACGCTCTGTGATTTCATTCGCATTCGTAGTTTAGTAGTCCCCACATCCCAAATTCAGTCAGTCAGTATTGAAGGTGACAGTAATTTCTTTTATTGTTCGTTTACAAGTTATAAAAGTGTCCCAAATAATTAAAAAACGTACTAAAATATAACTGACAGAGCTAAAACTAGCGACATCTAGACTAGACATTTTTGGAGTTTGAAAATTCCCTATAGACTAAGGACCTTACTTATAATGGCGGAATTGCTATTTCGAAGACACACAAAGCTCAACTTAACTTGTCAGTTGTATGTCAAATACGAAATAACCAGTTAAGTAGACCTGTAATAACCGTTGTATAAGTGACAACGCGTTTATTGGTAAGGGCGTAAGACTCCTTCTTACAAGTTGCTTTAAAAAAATAACTATTGACAAGTTGTTATAAAACATACGAGAAATCAAGTAAGTATAAGTTTTTGCCATCGACCGACTTGGTGAAAGCTGCTAAGAGAAAAAAAGCTGTAGGTCGTTCACCTACATAGTAATAACCGGCAAGTGGTTCGACATGTAATGTCGCCTTCTAGATGCAGCTGTGTAACAACCATGGAATACATTCATATTTTTTATACTATGTTAATGTTAAATCAAAAACGTTGAACGGCGAAATTCGAGAAAGTCCTCGGTCCATGATTTATTTATTTATATTTCCATAAATACCTAACTTGACAGGTTGAACCTAATTCGTCAGGTTCACATGCAAACTACTTATATATAAATAAATAAATATTTTACAACAACACACACATTGCCTTCATCCCATGTTAAGTAGCTAAAGCATTTGTGTAATGGAAATCAAACAACGAAATATACTTACTTAAATACTTTTTTTTTCTTTTAAATACATACTTATATAAATAAAACACCAAGACACATCCAACAAGTACTTAAAAGCTCATCACCTAAATACCTGCCAGCGGTGGGAATCGAACCCACAGCCCTATGGAGCAGAGGCAGACATGCTGACCACTACACCAACGGGCCCGTCATATATTTGCCCGGCATATTCTTGTATACAAACATAAACAACTTATAGTCCAGTGTAAAATAAATAAAAATAATAAATACACTTCACGCCTTTTAATCCCAAAGCAGGGTAGGCAGTGGCACTTGCTAAAGCAAATGCCCACGGTTCACCAAGCGTCTTTAACCCAGCGTAATAGGGGTTGAGCTCATTTCCGTTTCCAGTGTATTAGCTAATATTTATATATCGTCGGTCAGAGACAGTATCGGAACATTTCAAAAATTTTGCAAATCGACTTTTTTGCATAATAGGTTTTAAAATGCTCTGCATTATTCAGTGCAATAACAGAATATCTCGTAAACATCTTTATTTATTTTTTATTTACAGAAAACCATTGCTGTCCTAAAAAAACTTGTACCTTTGCCTAGTTCAGTACTAAAACATTGCGCAATGTTCCGGTACTGAAGTCTATGGTTTGTTTTTTTTTTTATTTGTTCCGGTAGTGTTCTGTAATTTGGTGGTTTTGGAGCGCAATTTTGACAATGCTTTTAAAAAGTTCTTAAATATTTACGAGTAGCATTAGAGCAAGAAAAAACTAATTAAATTATTAAAAATGCCTCTGAAAAACCCAAGAATACAAAAAATATTATATTCTACACAGACAACTGCTCGGCACAAAACAACAACAAATACCATTTACCACTCCAAAAAAACTCCATTTACCACTTAAAAAAGGATCTAATTTCGTTGTCGTCAACTAACACTATACCAAGTATTTATCACGGGTACTTTACTCAGTATATGCAGGTAGCATATGAAACCATACAAAATGATGGTAATTCTAGCTGTGAAGATTGTGACGATATTGAGGGAGCTCCAAAAGCTTTTTTACGCTGTCCTGTTCTAAAGGAGAACTCCGGAGGCGTGGTGGAGTAGAAGTGTGGTCGTCCTGTTCTTCAAAAAGGGAGACAAAACCCTGTTGAAGAACTATCGACCCATTTCTCTTCTAAGCCACGTCTACAAGCTGTTCTCAAGAGTGATCACAAACCGTCTTGCGCGAAGACTCGACGTATTTCAACCTCCGGAGCAGGCTGGATTTCGGAGCGGTTATGGCACCATAGACCACATCCACACAGTGCGGCAGATCATAGAAAAAACTGAAGAATATAATCTGCCCCTGTGTCTAGCATTCGTGGACTATGAGAAGGCCTTTGACTCGGTTGAGATCTGGTCCGTTCTGTAGTCTCTGCAGCGTTGCCAAGTTGACTGGCGATACATCCAAGTGATAAGATGCCTCTACGAGGCTGCCACCATGTCCGTCCAAGTACAAAATCAGCAAACACGTCCCATACCATTGCATCGAGGAGTGAGACAAGGGGATGTTATTTCCCCGAAATTGTTCACAAATGCAATGGAGGATATGTTCAAGACGCTGCATTGGAAAGGACGTGGCATCAACATCAAAGGCGAACACATCTCTCACTTGCGATTTGCAGACGACATCGTTATCATGGCAGAAACGCTGCAGGACCTTCAACTGATGTTGAATGACCTAGCTGATTCTTCTCTACGGATCGGCCTACGGATGAACTTGGATAAAACCAAGGTCATGTTCCATGAACATGTTCTACCGGAACCGATTTCAGTACACGGCACCGTTCTCGAAGTTGTTAAAAAATACGTATACCTTGGGCAGACATTGCAGTTGGGTAGAAACACTTCGAGGACGAGGTGAACAGAAGAATTCGGCTGGGTTGTGCAGCATTTGGGAAGTTACGTCGAGTCTTAACATCAGCGATCCCACAGTGCCTGAAGACAAAGGTCTTCAATCAGTGTGTCCTATCTGTAATGACATACGGAGCTGAGACGTGGACACTGACGGCACGGCTGGCCCACAAGCTCAAAGTCGCACAGCGTGCTATGGAAAGGCTATGCTCGGCGTTTCTCTGAAGGATCGAATCAGAAATGAAGTGATCCGACAGAGAACCAAAGTCATCGACATAGCTCATCGTTTTAGCAAGCTGAAGTGGCAGTGGGCCGGCCATATTAGCCGTAGAACCGATGACCGTTGGGGAAAACGAGTTCTCGAGTGGAGACCGCGTCTCGGCAAACGGAGTGTAGGACGCCCTCAGGCAAGGTGGACTGATGATATACGCAAGATGGCTGGCAGAAGCTGGATGCGAGAAGCCGAAAACAGATCACAGTGGCGTGCAATTGGAGAGGCCTATGTCCAGCAGTGGACAAGTATGGGCTGATGATGATGATGATGATGATAAAGTTTATATTTTCATAAACAATCTTTCAATTTCCATAAAACTGTGGTGTCTTTTTGTAGCAGCAGTGTCATCAATTCCTTTTTAACAATCAATCAATGCCTTTTCTTATAATTATTGCCATTTTCAGTCACAAATAAGAAAACAAATTTTCACGTTCAAAATGTTACATAAGAAACCACAAACTTTATAATTGTTCTGGCCCTTGTACTGTTGCTGTACCAGAATATTGCAAAATATTCCACTAATATTTTAAAATTATACTAAGCATTACTGGAATATTGCGAAATAATCCTATATGGTAGTATGTTTTAGAAATGTAGCTTAGTTCAGTATCGGGACAAATCGCAATTTCGGCTATAACTCTAAAAATACTCCCTACTGCTATTTAAATGTAATTGAGCATCAATCTTTTACGTATTACCTTTGATCTAAACATATTATAGTTTAAAAAACAACAGATATTTTTTTCAATATAATCAGTTTTTAAAATTCATCGAAACTTTGATTGCCGTTTTCTTCAGTATTGTAAATTATGAAATGTTCCGGTACTATCTCTGACCGACGATATATAGAGATGTACACATGTAACTTTAAATTTTAATTTCCCCGCGTTGTCGACATAGTGAAAGTTATTCATATTGACGAGCCCAACAACGTTTCTAAGATCATTGCTCGGGGTCCTTTTACACGCAGTAGATTGATATAGCGAACCACAAAGTACTAAACACTTGGTACTAGTATCAAAGTACTTGATTACGATCTTATCTGTATTGTTCACGAAGGTGCAATGTTACAATAATAGGTAAGTAGTCTTATGGGAATAAATAGACAATCAGCCGTTAATTCAATAGCTACAAATATTATTGTTTATAACGCTTTGGTACGTGCAATTGGAGAGGCCTATGTCCACTGCTGACAAGTATGGGCTGATGATGATGATGATAGACACTTACATTTTTCTCGAGCGGCGCAGTGGTGAAGTGCTGTTCCATATAGAAAGCTCCTTCTAGAAGCTTCGCGAAGTTCAGGAAGCCGATGTAGAGCGAGATAGAGAGACCGATCGCTGACCATAGGGAGTACCTGTGTATTTATTTTTAATTAATAATTAATACACTTCACGCCTTTTAATCCCAAAGCGGGGTAGGCAGAGGCACTTGCTTAATAAGCAAATCCCCACGATTCACCAAGCGTATTTAACCCAACGTGACAGGGGGTGAGCCCATCGCCGTTATAGGGTTCACACACCTCGTGGTGTGCGGGCTTCATCACGATGTTGTCCTTCACCGTACGAGCGTTGCGTTGCGTACATAGGCTCTGAAAAAGAGTCCCATTGGTACACGTCCAGTAGCCGGACTCGAACCCGGGCCCTCCCGGTAACAAGTCAAGTGTCCGACCAACTGGACCACAGACGCTCTCAAAGAAGTGAGTTTATGTATATTGTTAATTAGGTACTAAATGCAGGGTGACTTTTGGGTCGTGAACTCGTGATATTTCAGCCACTTTGAGAGATTAAGATCAACGATTAAAATTGACATTAATCGTAAATAACTTTAATGTTTTATATTTTTTTAACGGTCGACCTATTTGTATGTCAACCAACTAAGTGTTTGTGTTTGTATTTTTTATTTTATTTATATTTTTTCTGTATTTTGTTTTCTTTTATGACTATCGTTATCATGTCAGTCACTGCTGTACTTAGGCCTCCTTTAACGCTTCGCGCAACGCCAAAACCATCTACTATAATTTTAAAATTGAGAAGAGTAAAGATTTATAAATATATTTTTCGTTCCCGTGGGAATTTGGGGATAATATTAATAATGTTATTAGCCTAAAGTCTTCCTCGATCAATTATCTACTCAACCCAAAAATATTTTTTAATCCGAACCAGTAGTTCCTGATTTAAATCCCAAAGCGGGATAGGCAGAGGCACTTGCTTAAAATAAGAAAATGCCCACGGTTCACCAAGCGTATTTAACCCAACGTGACAGGAGGTGAGCCCATTGCCGTTATAGGGTTCACACACCTTGTGGTGTGCGGGTTTCATCACGATGTTGTCCTTCACCGTACGAGCGTTGCGTTGCGTACATAGGCTCTGAAAAAGAGTCCCATTGGTACACGTCCAGTAGCCGGACTCGTACCCGGGACCTCCCGGTTACAAGTCAAGGGTCCGACCAACTGGACCACAGACGCTTTTTTTTAGTAAAATTATATTATTTCTTATCTTTTTATGAGTCACTCAATTGACAACGGGATCTTGTTTTATCCAGTTTTGCTGCTTCGTTTTCACTTTTAAATTCTGAGGCCACGTTATTTCCTACTTTTTATACATTTTGTCGTATTTATTTGCCGTTAGTGGGTCAAAAATCGTTTCGGTGCTCATTTGCATATGTAAGTTGGAGTTTGCATGGGTTTATCGACTTTATGCTGATTGGAATAAGGACGGTTTATAGTTGTTGCGCTTTGTTCGAGCTCCCTTAAAGTGGGTTAGGGTAAAGCGGTCACGATGAATGAACATGATTTGTCAAGGCAAAGTATACCTTAGAAACGTCTTGATTAGACTAAAACCAAAACTATTTACAGTGACAAAAATATTCCCATAACTAGTAAGTAACGTTATTATATTGAATAGTTACAGTTCCTTCCTCCTCTGACATCACTATATCTATTACGGAAAACTGCATCAAAATGCGTTGCGTAGTTTCAAAGATCTAAGTATACATAGGGATCTAAGAAACCCCGGTACCGACTTTGTTTTATACTATGTATTGTCTTGAATCAAACTTGAATAAAACTTTACGAATAACTGACCAGATCAGTAGGTGTGTCAAATATTTAAATTTTATAACCCCCGACGCAAAAAGAGGGGTGTTTTAAATTTGACGTGTCTGTCTGTGTGTCTGTGTATGGTATAATAACTCTCGAACTAATAAAGCTGGTACAATTTTTTTTAAATCTGATTTGATCGAGAGTGTTCTTACCTGTGTTTAATCGATATCGGTTCACCCACTCAAAAGTTATGGGGGTTAAAAGTGGGGATGAATAATGTAATTTGAGGAAATATGTCCAAGTGGGGTATCATAAGAAAGGGCGCGACACGCGTATATTTAAAATCAGTTTATTAAATTTAAATTGGATAATTTGCTCAAAAGTTATATGGGGTTGAAAGTGGGGATACAAAGTCGAGTTTATACAAATACTAGCAAACCCGGCGAACTCCGTTTCGCCACCAGATGGCTTCGTTTCGTTTTTCCGCTTTTCTGTTGAAATTTTTCTTGAATTTTCTTT
>SJJU01013795.1:0-22332 GCA_012932125.1 Conopomorpha cramerella
GTAGAATAATATGGAAGCTGCATTAGTCCAATCTCAATTAAACGCGCACAGTGCTTCCACCACTTACCCGGTCTTCTAAAGGGATTACCTACTGCTTTTAGCCAATTGTCACCAATTTGTCCGTATAAGCCCCAACCGGGAGGCGGAAAAGTGCTCGGGTGTTATCAGGCCTCAAAAGGTGCTTGCTACGATTATCTACTTAGTTGATTTGTTGATTGGTTGTATGTTAGTATGCCTGTGGGATTTTATACAGAGAAGGCGGATGGTTAGGATGAATAATGAAATTAAATGTGTTTATTTTCCATCGTTATAAGTGCTATTACATACAGTAGTATAACACAAAGCTATGAATTTATAATTAAAAAAAAAATGTAAACGTCCCAGGTTCGATTTAATTTCTTTTACTGGCCAGAAGAACCGTGCCGCCGTGCGTGAAGAAAATTCATAAATATTACTTAAATATAGCAAACATAGCAACGAACGATTAATGCATATTAAAAATTACTGCAGTAAATCACATAACAATTACAGAGTTTCAGTTATAACTCTACCCCTTTAACTTTGGTTATTTAATGTTACTTTCTGACTTTTGGAAAATGTTTAAAGCGTAGTAATTATAAGATTTTATTATTATAATTTATTATTATTGGCACCAACTTGGAAATATATTCTGAACCAACAAAAAAATATATCAAAAAAATATATATACAAACATGTTTATAGCGTATAGTAATATAAGAATTTTATTATTATAATTTAAAATTATTATTGGCAACCAACTTGGAAATATATTCTTACCAACAAAAAAAAAATATCATAAAAAATATATATACAAACATAAACAAGCATATAAGCTATAAGCTCCGTCTACTTGTTGCTCGTTTAGACAGAATAGGTATATGTACTGATTCAATTGAGGTGCCCATCCGATTGTGCACGAGAGATAGGAAAACATTTAGGTACAAAAGCTACTTTTATTTCCAGAGCCTACTTAGCGGCATCCTTCTATGAGTTTTATTGAACCCGCCATCCTGTTACACGACAAACCATTTTAATCCCCAATGCAATTATGGTTTGTGTGTGTTTGTGTGTTTTGTTCCGACGTCGATTGTTGATATTCGATTTACTAATGGAGATTGTCCTTTTATTTGATGAACGGTATTTATTGATAAGAAGGGAATTGTCGTACTATTTTTATGTGAACGCGAATCAGGACTACTATATGGTGATTCTAGCTACGTGTGAGCACGTGTCGCGGGTTCTTTTCAAAGTCAAAGTCAAAATTTCTTTATTTCATCGTTATAAGTGCTATAACATACAGATATACAGTAGCATAACACAAAGCTTGATGAACGTCATTTATGAATTTAAAAACAAAAGTAATCGTCCCCGGTTCGAATTAATTTCTTTTACTGGCCAGAAGAACCGGGAAGAAACTGGCGTCTATTCAAATCGCCAAGGCGAAATTTCCACCATGCAGCCTAGTCATGTGGGGATGAAGTTTCCGTATATCTTTTATATACGTTATGTATAATGGTATTGTAATATTAGGGTGTTTCCTGCGCATTACAGTCTGAAGCTCTTCAAGTCGCGGGTAAATAGGTACCTAATGATCATGTGAGCTCCATCGTAGACCACATCGCTGCTTAACATCAGATAGTATAGTGGTCAGACGTTTGTACATTGCATTAAAAAAAAAGTTTCATAAAATTTTCACTTCTTTCATAACTGAGGTACAGTTCATTCATGCGGAGTTGATATTTGGCATCCTAGTTACTAAGCGGGCTATTTTCTCCTAAATAATTTCGTTTTTCCCCCAGGGCCCACCTGCGAGAGATACGCGATCGCTCCGTATTGAGACTGTTCGAGTCTACGGACATGGGCGGGGGAGTGTTCCCCGGGGCGGTTGGTGTGGGCAGCGTGGCTATGCCGGCCGGATCTGTCGCGTGCTCCGGACCAGCCAGCTGGGACCAGGTACGTTTACCATAATTTTACTTCATGGGTGCGAGTGTTTCTGGTTGGTGTGGGCAGCGTGGCTATGCCGGCCGGATCTGTCGCGTGCTCCGGACCAGCCAGCTGGGACCAGGTACGTTTACCATAATTTTACTTCATGGGTGCGAGTGTTTCTGGGTTGGTGTGGGCAGCGTGGCTATGCCAGCCGGATCTGTCGCGTGCTCCGGACCAGCCAGCTGGGACCAGGTACGTTTACCATAATTTTACTTCATTGGTGGCGAGTGTTTCTGTGTGATCTGCCGCTTGCTTTCTACCACCTGGCTGAGATCAGGTATTTTGTAAATTAGCTTTACTCTCCATGGGCAAGAAACCTGTCTGCCGGACAGTCGCGCGTTCCGGACCAGCCAGCTGGGGTCAGTTGCAGTTTTACTGCACCAGTTTATGGGTGCTACACGTATAGTAGTGTTGTTGTCGGCCGGATCAGTCGCGTGATCCGAACCTGCTAACTGGGACCAGGTACGTTCATCATAGTATTACTTCATGGGTACCAGTGTTTCTGGGTGCTACTGCGTGATCTGTGGCTTGCTGCCAGCCAGCTGAGGCCAGGTATATTGTATTTCATGGATCACGCTATTTTGTCGCTATTGAGGTGGGCAGAGAGGTTGTGTCGGCCTCATCAGTCGCGTGCTCCTGACCATCCAGCTGATTTTAGGTATTGTATTACTTGACGAGTCTACAGCTGAATGCTGCACATATTGTAGTGGTGTCGACCGGATCTGTCCGGATCTGTTTCGGACCTGCTAACTGGGACCAGGTAAGTTCACCATAGTATTACTTTATGGGTCTGTGCTATTGAAGTCGGCAAAGGGGCTATGCCAGCTGGATTTGTTGGATTCTCCGGACCTGCTTTGGACCAGGTAGGATCAGTTTAGTATTTTTATACATACGTTCACCATACAATGGGTCGGCATGGGGTTGAGTCTGGGTGCTGTTGGGTTGGGCAGAGTGGGTATGCATTTTGCATATGACGTCTGTTCCCGAACAGCCACTGGGGACCATGTGCCACTGCTCCATGCTTTTGGCGCTTTTTTTTTACATAATCTATACATAAATACACCTGCTAAAATTGAATGACATTAACGGCAAACTGTTTTCGGATGCACACTACTAGTACTAGGTAGATAGGAAATATATTTCGATGATTTCCACTAAAACGTTAACGTTAAATTCTAAAATATGCGCGTAGGTGGAAATTGATATAGTAGAAGCCTTTAGATTTTCAACTTCCATTCAAACAATCAAATGTATGCCGACACCAAAATCCTCTTTTATATCGTGTTAACGCTGCATTGATGCAATGAAATCAAATAAATGTGTCATGTTTGTTTTTGAATAATAAATGTATCTCACCAATCCAGTAGGCGCGATTCATGAATATTTCACTTGAATAATGTAAATTGAGTCAATAATAGGTGACTACCTACACAATGTGCCCATTACCTACCTATTTATAAACTAAACATACATTTTCGATCATTTGGTGTTACCTAAATCTAACCAGTAAATGCACACACACATATGTACGTTATATTGGATCTGTAGGGATGTTATGATAAACTACCCCTACCCAGAGGGGTAGGCAGATGATCCTGAAATACATATGTAACACATATCTACAATATCCTTCATTTTTATGCTAAAACGTAAATAATTTAAAACATATCCCCAAAATGTATAGCCTATATGTCATTCTAGTTTATAAGCTACAATTCTGCCAAGTTTCATCAAAATCTGTCCAGTACTTTCTGCGTGAAAGAAGTACAAACATCCAGACATCCATCTAAACTTTCGCATTTATAATATTAGTAGGATTCAGGAAGTACTTTTTCTTTCATTTATTGTCATGGATACCCTGTCCAAGTATACCCCGAAGGCTTTCGCTTTTTTTGCTGTAAAAGCTAACATTCTCAAGGAAATTTCTCCCGACACCCACTGAGCATTAAGTTAATTCCAGTTCATTCGCTCTGATTTATGTTCACGCCCACCAAAGAATGAGTTACGCCTGTTTTGGAATGTAAGGATTAGGCAGAGGTAACTATCATTGAAAACCATTCACATCTCTCCAGTTTGGTTCTCCTAGTAGCTCTACTACTGCAGAACATGACGTTAATTAAGTGTGTCCTTTTCTTTCTCTATGAAAAGTGGAAGAGAGAAACTGGTTCTGTAGAACAACTAATATGCGCCTTACATACTTGATGAGTCTATTGGCGCTAACGTTTAATGTGCAACTATCGTATCGGATAATTATAATATATAATGTGTAATCTATTAATAATGAATTTATGTTCGTTAGTATCGCTAAAACTCGAGAACGGCTGGCCGATTTGGCTAATTTTGGTTTTTAATCGCACGTGGAAGTCCAGGGCAGGTTTGAAAGATGTATTTCATCCAATACAAGGGGTACAAAGGCGACTTCCTATGGCAATACAAATGTTGGCCGAGACACCTAGTATATAATAATTAAAATACATTAATTTATTTTACATTTAGTATGTTTACTGAATGCTAATTATAATAATGATTTACGTTGTTTTAATTTGTCGGAACACAAATAATTATTTCACTTCACGGGAATTGTTACTTAGCTGGTAAGTACATAGGTACTATTATTGTGTACTTAATTAATTAGACAACAAACACGACAACGAGACGTCAAAATAAAAATGAATTTTTCATTAGCGTGAAAACAACTTTGTTTGTTCCCTTTCCAGGGATCAGTTCTTTCTAGTTCCAGTTAGTGCAATGTTTTTGTTGAAATGTTAATTGAAAATAGTGTTACCGAGCCAGAGACTCTTGTTGAAAAACAAATACATTTTAATACCATTGTAGAACATTGACTTTACTCCCACGGCCTTTCCCTATTATTTTGCATTGTTATTGTAAGGAAATGTTTTGCTTCAGGACCAGAGCTACTTCAGCGAACCGGAGATCGATTCGGAGTACCATCACCAGCACGTGCACAAATCGAAGGTAAGTAAATTACTTCTGACTTATAAGATTCGCCTTCGAGCACAACACGAAGGTCCCCGGAAATGCATTTTGCGTATCTAGTTTTAGATATAGGTAGTTCATCGTACACGTAAAAGGACTCTGAACAATGGTCTTAGAAACGTTGTTGGAATCGTCAACATGAACAACTTTTGCGGGGAAATGAAAAATAAAATTTTATCTCCATACAAAATAATATTTTATTTGTCTCGAGATGTACATGACTTTTTGTATGGAGATGAAAAACTTATGCTCCGGGGTCTTTTTCAACGCAGTATAGTGATGTTTCTTTTCAATGGGGAATTTTCTTTGACCCTTTTGTCTGACAGATTTTCGGGCGGAGAACTGTCATTGTGAGAACTGTCACTGAGTCATTACTGTCATACTTGCCAAAAAAAGTTTGACAGTAATGACACCGCCCATTACTTAAACAAGGTAATTTTTTAAGTATAGGTAACGTAGCCACTATTGGGAAGAGATGACGCTCTACGTGGCCGAAATTAAACGATCGTGTCTTTCCAATGTTCGATTGCGCAAAATTCCTCGTAGGCTACTGTACCTACTCGTGAACTGTTTCAATAAAATATGTAGTGACTTGCGTGAGGGGCGCAAAGACACGAGAGACGTGTGCAGCGTTGTCTATGTGTGCTCTATGCCTCTTAGCTTTTGCACCGGGAACCCCTACCACCGACCTCTGGACTTCGCTGTGTATAATTAGGTACATTAACTAACAACACAATATTTCACAATACATTTATTACTAAAGTGGTAACAACATGGTAATTCAAACTTACACTTAACATATTCAGCAGGTAGATAGTGTTTCAATATGTACGCACCATAGACATCTCTTAAAACCTATAATAAATAATACGATTTTTTGATGGCAGATAAAGATTGATGATAACAGGCGATGATGTTAATACAAAACGTTATGAATAAACTTTAGGTAAATCTAGCAGCCTCATGTGTGATTGTGTGTAATATTTTGTACATTGGTTGTATAACATAACGGCTTATTTACAAATTACGCTAAGGGTTGTGTGGTGAGTGGTTGTCCTGGGCGTGGTTGTTAGAAGGCCTTGCAGATGGGTAAGCCCTTGTAGTAATGCGCGCCGCTGTACAGTTTCTTGGGCGCGGTCCTCCAGCCGACGATCAGGGCCTTCTTGAAGGGCTCGCCGGCGCAGCCGCTGCACACCTGCATCACCGCCTTCACCTCCGCCTCGGCCGGCTCCCGCTCGTCCACCTGAAGTTATTCAAATTACAAATCACTTACACGAACCATTCTTCTCTTTTATTGTGTAAACTTTTCAAAAGAAATATATTTAAATTGTCCTCCTGCTACAGAACGGAAAGAGATTTTGAAAGCGTACCGCCCGCGCCCGCCCGTACCTACACAAACTCCCGTCGCTTTTGTCCTTTCCAAATTCAAAATGAATTCTACTTTGACTTAAAGTAATATAATAAAATGCCTCGCTGTAAAGCTTTGGCTATATTAAAAATAACTGGAAAATGAATCCATACAGTTTGAAATGAACAATGTTTCCTTAAAGCATTCGGTATTAATTGTTTGTGGCATTCTTTGTTCTTGCGAACAAATGGAACTAAATTAAAATATCCTACCGTTTCCTTCTGTTCGTTTTGAACGGGGAGATTCCCGTCGAACCCGGCGAGCCCGTTAAGTAGCGACTGCTGGAACACGGCGTCGTCTTCTTCCTCCATGATGGTGGGGCTGAGCAGTGCCTCGTCCACCAGCGACCCGTCCGCGAGCGACACCAGACCACGCTTATCTTTTTTACCTGCAACCATTGTCACCTGTCAGTGATCTTGCACAAATGGGACAAAATATACCGTACAATTAATAAGTGGACAAACGTTTACCTGTTCTCATCTCTGCGACAAGCTCCTTCTCGGGGTTGTCGCGCTTGTCTCGTTTCTTGGAGTCCCTCTTGTACAGGCTGTGTGACGTGGCATCGTCAATGAACTGCACGTTGGCCGGGTTGAGCAGGGACCCTGAGAGGAGCACCGTGGTCTTTTTGGCTGGGCCTAGCGGTTGAACAGCAGGTGAATACGCTTGAGGCGGTGAGCCGGCCGGGATGCCCAGCAGCTGAAGAGGCTGCTGCTGCTGCAGTGGCTGTTGCTGTTGACCGCCGTAGATCTGGTTGTCCTGCACGCTGTTGAGCAGCTGCTCGGAGACGACGCGGCTGCCGAGTTGGCCGTTGACGTACTGCTGTTGGATGGTGCCGCCGTTGGGGAACTGCACGGGTACCATCTGAGGGCCCGCCAGGTTGAGATTGGGTTGAATCTGGAGCTGGCCACCGATGTAGAAGTTTCCGTTGCCGATTGGCACGGCAGGCGGTGGCGGCGGCTCTGTCGCGGCTTCAGTGGAAGCCTCCACGGTGGAGCCGTCGTGGCGGAAGTGGTGCACGTGGTGGTGCTTGTGGTCTTTGTGCGCCTTACCGGCAGTCAGAGCCACGTGGTACAGCTGCAGCATCGTCACCTCGCCCAACAGACCCGACGGCTCTGCGGAACATACGCGCAAATTATTAATACCTACTGTCAATATAAATATCTGAGTAGATTCCCGCTATGATATACGGCTGACAACTTACTAATGACAGGCTCCAGACCGTCCTTGTTGTAGAGGAGAGATTGATCCTGACCCGTTACCGCGATGCCGCCGCCCTTTATCACGTGCCCGACCAGCTGGAAAATATCATAATGTATGAGTATGTTTCTTACGCAGATAAAACGTGTGGAAAAATTACTACCTAATAATATTGTAGTAATTATAGATATTTATACTCCTGATTTTCATTCCTTTATCAGAGATTTCACTCCCGGTAGAGGTATACATAAACATAAAATTGTGTTGGAAGTACACAAGTGTCACTTTTCAATAAAGTATCGTTTCTTATTTTTTTATCAAACTGCTTGTAAATATACTCATGGTCACCTAAAACTATAAATAAATTATGTATACCCGTTTAGAACGCGCTCTCTTTTAAGGCGGATGTAGATGAATTCTTTTTTTTTTTTTGTGTTGGCTCGCCTTGAATTTCTACATTGTGTGAACACAGTGATTTTTCTAAACTCGACCGATAATTCCTTGATGACAAGTTGGTATGAATGTATATATGTTTTTTATTTCAAACGTATCAAGCAGGCAATCTATTTTAGTAGCGTCTGTATTTTCGAGATATGTTTAACCAGAACGCCAGACTCGTGGATCTCGATTGTATGAAAAAAATCTGATAAGCCTTACGTACCTCCAAGTTCAACTCAGCTGTGATCGCTGTTTGCTGAACGATTTATAAAGTAAACCCTGACAGACACCTACACACGTTGTCTATCTTTTGTATCTTAACGAACAGGTTACTACAGACTTAGGTACTTCATATTTTGAACAAATAACGGTTGAGAAATCTTGAAGTTTAGAACAACTTCGTTGTTTTAAACACAGTGAACAAGCGTTTGACCAACATCCTTCCAGATGTTAAGCAGCGGTGTGGTCTACGATGGAGCACTTCGATTTTTCATTACTCCATTTATTAGTAGCACTGGCAATTTTTTTTTTCGTTACAAACATCTGTGCAAAGACAAATACGATGAAAGACTTCTCTACTATGAACTAAAACGTAGTTTTACTACCTTATTGCTCACAATTCTTAAGGAGGTCACTTTAATTGAACTCACCCTGTTGTGGAAACCTCTCCCGACCCTCTCGGCGTTCACCCATATCTGCCATTCGCCCGTCTTCCCGTTCCACGACTGGCACGAGTGGTACCATCTGAAAATTCAAAGAATGTACTGTGAGAACCACACACAAGTACATGTACTAGCCTCTTTCGTCGTTGCAATGTGCTAAAATTTACAAAGACAAAATAAATACACGTGTTAGTTTATTTCTTTCACAAAAGTTGCGCAACTAAAAGCAAACGAAATGAAATCAATGTGTGAATTCACCTTGTGAATGCGTGTTGACGAGCATCGAACATTTTCTGTCTTGGACTGACTAATCTTTCGAAATCTTCTTCCCTTTAACCTTTTTAAGGACTTAGAAAAGGAGTATTTTTTATGTTTGTTATTTTTTAGACCCACGATAAAGAAATGTGGGTTTGATGATGGCAGGCCAGTGCCTTGAGCACGAACCAACGTTACTATATAAGCTTATCCGTTAACGTTGACAATGTATGGGAAAAACTCAGCGCCGTCTGCCGGAATTCATCGGAACTACGCATACGTCAGCTCGCATCGTTAAGATAAATCGAAAGGAACTTTAAAAACGTAAGGACGTCTACTGTTGAGGTACCTGTTGAAGTCGCTTCTTTTTTCTTTATTTCGATACGAAGCAGATATTATTCGCAATATTTGCCTCATTAGAGGCATCAGACAAACTTTCTATGATAATTTTTCTTCGTCGACTTGAGACCTTCGGCTTCGGAAACTTCTAAGAATCAATTTGCAATAGATCGCTTGTTGCACAAGCTCTTCAATTAGAGTGCAGCTGTCTGCCTTTAGGTAGCATAATGCAAAATGACACATCAAAGTTCCACTATTTCTGGGTCATCGCTGTTGCCTGTTAGTATGTGCACATTGTTAATTCCTAGTCATCAAAACCGATCAGCACCTTGATTGCGCACTCGCATTGCACCATAACTGTAGTATTTGTAGGCATTCCTGTGTGCTGTCTTGTATGTCTGATGATCTGATGGAATAGTTTTGTCGCAATAGCAATGAAAGATCTGTGAACTTACAGTTATATTACATACTTACCGTCGTATTCATAAAAAGTTAAAACATTCACTAAGTAGTTGACGTATATCAACTTAGGCTGGTTTGTCCGTATTTCGCGTACATTTGACCAGTTTTTGAGAACTAGCAGTGCGCTAGCGCTGTTTTAGCTTTATGAATACCACGATTAGAATTTTAACTTCTGCTATTAATTACACAAATATACAACACATTTCGATACTTAAATTGTGGATGAAATTGAAACTTCTATGTATTTATTTACGTTTTTTTATACGTATAGTTCTATACTCGTTAACGTTAACATTGACTATAGCGAAATGTAACGTAGAATTTTACACAACGAAATGGAGCATCCATTTCCATTCTTCCTTTTTTATAAAAAAAAAAGTTATCGATTCTAATGCACTGTGGCGTTGGTACAGCGAAATCTACCTAGCATCTACTATGACTTTCTAAGTGACAATGACAGATAGTGCTTTTGAAATACGATTTTACTGTGTGCGATCCGCGTTGTACTTTTGAGTATCGATACACCCACACATCGACAAATATCGATCTCCGATATTCGCTTCACTATCTCCGCCAGTACACTGATATAACTAACTTACCAACGTCTAACGTGGTGTGTAAATATGTTCACCGTCTACAATTAATTACATCCTACTGAAGCTGGGTAGCCTGGCAACTTCCGGCGCGTGTTATAAAATTAAAAAAAAAAATCAACAACGATTTTATGATAGAAAAGTTTCAACTTTGTAGGAAGGTTGCTTTGTACCTACCTCTGATATTAAGTTTTCTTTTTAAATAAACATTCATACTTTTACATCTCAGTTTCTAAAGTGTGTGCGTGAGTGTTTTTTTTATATGTGGATGATGGGATTTCTCGAAATTGATTGACTAGCAGATATAGGGATAAATTTGTGGTGCGATGTTAATATAATACGATTATAACACGATAAGCTCGTAACTTTCTCGACTTGTAATATTCTCTCAAAAAGCTATTTACTTTTACTTGTTATGTACAAAAATATAACAACATTAATACAGAATACTTATATTATAAACACGAAATGTTGAATGGATGTTTCTTACCCTTTCACGCAAAAACGACATTCAGTGGAATTTTAAAATAATGTCGCATTTTTAATGCGTTCGACCACCATCCTGTCTCATGTTAAGCAGCGATGTGGTCTACGATGGGGCACATTTATTCAAAATATAGCTACAAAAAAGCATATATACGGTCGATTTGAGAACCTCCTCCTTTTTTTTTGAAGTCGGTTACAAATGAGAATAAGACTATATTATTAGACGCTAAGACTGATTATATAATATTTTATCCCACCAATTTTCCACGATAACGGGATAAACTGAAAAACTGACTACTTTGTTACTGAAATAAAAACATTAGATTTGATTTGAATTACTGAGATTCGGACACGATAATGTTTATGGATGTACCTACTTACAAGGAAAATCGGTATTTCCTCTTTTTCTTTTGTCGGTACATCACTTCTCTATGTACTCATACAGGAACTATATTCTGAAGTGAAATGAATGTACATGTAAGGCTTGAGGCGCATTTGTCTCTTTTTGACACTTGCCATTAGAGTAAGACAGTCTAAAACTTACCGGAGTAGTACTTAGTTCAGAATACGAGCCTTAGATTATCTTACAAGATACACACACTAAAATATGATAATTTGTGTTTAACATAATTAATTTCTTGCGTAAAATTCATGAGTCGACGTTTCCTTCCTTATTGAATATTAATGGAATGGAATTTTATGGTTATAATATGACGTGGTGGTACAGTCAAAAACAATAGACGTCATGACCGTCGACCAATGGGGTGGGCTGAGATTACAAAACTCCTTTCGTCACGAACCCGATAACTAGACTGCAATAGCCTTACACGTTGTAGAAAAACACGGATAAATGCTGACATATACTCTTGAGTATATGAGTATATGTGTTGTATATATAAAATATATATACACATATACTAGTGCACATATATTTTATATATATACACATATACTAGTGGACATCCCGCGATTTCATCCGCGTAGTATTTCTTACAAACTATAACACCCTCTATATAGCGACGCGACCTACAAGGTCGGGATAAAAACATGATATTCTATGTTCGTCTCCTGGTTACAAGTTACCTCTCACCAATTTTCAACCAAATCTGTTCAGTCGTTCTTGAGTTATAAATAGTGTAACTTACAAGACTTTGTTTGATATGTATAAACCAGCTGTACCGCGAGGTGTTACTCACGTTTTTTTTCCGTTCCCGTGAGAATTTCGGGGTAAAATTTCATGTCTGTTACCTGGGGTTAGTGTTACCTTTCCAACGGTAAAATATTTATTTTAAATCGGTCCAGTAATTTCGTAGCAAGTTCAATGCAAACAAATAATAAAAATTTTCCTCTTAGTAATATTTGTGTAGACAATACATCTGATCCTACCGTTAAACATAAGACAATAAGCTTATACTAATAATAAGTATACATAGTGTAAAAATACCCCAAGCAATGGTCCTAGAAACGTTGTTGGACTCGTCAATAAGAACAACTTTTAATATGGTGACAATGCAGGGGAATGCAAAAAAATTCATCTCCATACAATTGAAACGTTTCTAAGACCTGGAGTCTGTCTATTGCCTGGAGTCCTTTTACACGCAGTATAATCAATACTCACTTGTTAAGCTTAAGAGGGTAGTTGAGCCTGAAGAACGTCTGTCCGTGCACGGCCATGGTGAAGTAGCTGGCTTCATCGGTGTTGGACACCCATGACAGGATCTCCTTCGGGCTGTCCGCAGCTGATGGATGTAACAAGTTAATACATTCCCGAACATATCACACACACACATACAATAGTCTATTTATTAATTCGACGAACGATTTGACAGATTTATGTCAATTTATCTGTATAGATAATGCATTTGGCATAAAATCCATCGGATTTTCAACGTTAGATAAGTGATTTATTACTCGAATGAAATTAAGGAATTGAAACTATCAAGTGAATGTGAAATCTCCTATACAGATATATACAAGGAGAAGCCCTACCTTTGTTTTTGTCTCTTTTCAACGCGCACGTTTTCTTGGCTACATACTAATTATCTTAATCCGTCACTCCTAGCAAAATAAAATATTTTTCCAAAAATCTTTTATCGGCACAATGATACATAGTGTCAAATCACTCGGCGAATTCGTGAACACGTCATAGGAGGGTGCAGGAGTAAAAATTGCGACGGAAAAACCCTTTTGAGCCCTTTTTAACCGACTTCAAAAAAAAAGGAGGAGGTTCTCAATTCGACCGTATATATGCTTTTTTGAGTCTACTGTTTTTATAGACCCTATTGCATTAATAGGTATGCAACATGCACCGGCTCAGTAATACAATGCTTTATGCCCGGAAGCGGGGAATCTAACCCGCAAACCTTATCCGAGAGACGCTTTTATCACCCGTCTACCTCGGTCTCAACTATTATTTTTACAATGTTTTATTGTAGACTAAGGGCCTTACTAATAATGGCGGAATTGCTATTTCGATGATACACAAAGCTCAACTTAACTTGTCAGTTGTATGTCAAATACGGAATAACCAGTTCAAGTAGATCTGTAATAACCGTTGTATAAGTGACAACGCTTTTATTGGTAAGGGGGTATAAATATTGTATTGACAGTTATGTCAAACGTGTTAATGTTGCTTGAATAGAAACGTTGAATATGTTAATAAACCAAGCGTCGATTTGGCATAAATTAAGATATCGCAAAAATCACTCCAGCGTATCTTTACTTAAAATATAAAAGCATGTAACTAACACGACTATCTTAATATATAAAAATCCAGTGTCATTATTTTGTTCTCAATGAACTTTTCACCAAGGCTACCGATATTCACAAAAGTTGGCATTTATAAGTAATTTCGTCCAATTTGAGAGATAGGATAGTTTATATTTCGTGACATCAAATACTGGAGGTTATACTAATTTTATATTCATATTTATGACAGGACAACGTCTGTCGAGTCTACTAGTGTATTATAAATTATTACATTGTCCAGACTTGACGATTTTTTTTTACAACTAATGTATCTAATGAATAATGCAACACAACGTCATATTCAATTTAAGTAATCACAAATGTTCTATACATATTGATTGATATACCAGACAGACGTCGTTCCTAATCCATAAACAAGACAGTCTATAGGGATCAATATCAATCGAAATCAAATGTCCCTGTTAGTTGTACGCTGGCGACTGAAGTCATTAACTTAAAACTTCCTCGGTACCAGATGTACACGCGAGAAACTTGCAAAACTTGACACGTAACTTAGATAGGAAGCTCGCAAGTCCCCAGTCACTTAGTCCGATAGTTCATCGAGGGCCAATGATCAATGAAGTTTGAGTTTGCATGCCGCCTATAACAACATTGAGCATCTGTTGCCAACGGATTACACGAAATCCTGTTGCCTTTAATGACGGCGGCGGCGGCGTTTGCTTTGTTTTTGTTGTAACTTTTGAATGTAGAGCGGTGAAAGCTCTAGATTTCGGGCATGGCGAGCAGGTCCGCCGTGACATGGCGATCTGCTATTGCGCAACAGCCGGCCACAGCCGCCGCCGCCGCCACTGCCGCGGGCCGTAACACTCGCAAAGATATTGTGTTGTAACACACGCGTGCTCATTAGAGCACTCATGCGCGGGCACGCCATCTGCCTAGCACCGCGCCCAACTAACGCACTTCAAATGCAACGATACTATCAACACTTGCTCTTTCTTACCAATAATGATAACACTACAACATCGACGATGACGATGGAATGATTGCAAGTCTTAGAATCGGCTAACATTATACATATTTTTGTGCACCTCATTACTCTTTTTTTTTGCTATTTTATAGAGCAAAACAATGTTTACCCGGCAACTGATCAGCTAGTATATGAGGGTAATATAAAATTTCCCGAGTACCTATATTAGGCGATAGTTAAAATACACGAAAAAACTTGTAAAAGAATCCATTAAAGTCAGTTAGATTTATGTCTATGCTGATGTGTAGTCATTGAAAAATAAAACGCTAAGTTACTCACTTGCGTAAGAGAACAGCGGATGATCCTGCGAGTGATTATGGAACTTGGTCCACATGCAGAGCGTGAACTCCTTGAGGTCGGGTAGGTGTTGCTCGTACTCGACGTACTGGTAGAACAGTTCCTGGTTCATGGAGACCTTGAAGAGGCTGCAGGTGTCGGAGTCCGGGGGCGGAGCGGCCGCCGCCGCGTGGAATAGCTGCGGCTCAGGCTTGCTGGGGCCGAAACCGTGCGCCGCCGCACCTGACCCGCCCCGGTTTACGATCTTTAGACGTGGGCTGCTGTAATATCAGACATTTTGTCACAATTTGTCGTCAGTAGCATTTTTGTCTTATGTAACGGTAAAGAATTACCTTTCTTATTGATGTGAGTGAATGTTTGGTTAATCCAATCAAATTAAACTTCAGGGGTAAGTAACATTTGGAATACTTTTTTCATCGCTTCCCCTGTTCTCATTCTTAATATTACTGTGCAGAAAAAAGTAAACACGTTGCCGTCGTCGTTTTCGTTTCACCGTCGTCGCCGAGGTGGAAGATATAATGCAGCGAGATAATACCCGGTTGCTAAAAACCGTTGTCATTTGAATTAAAAACTTAAAAGCCCTAACTGAAGCGCTGCCGGAACAAGGTAGATTTTTTTATTCATAACAGCGTAATACAATGCCGTGGAATAATGGAGAATAATAACGTTTAAACAACAATATCAAACTGTGGCACGTTGCCTGTTTATTTTGCTCACTTGGTTATAAAATGGCCCGCCTCTGCAGGCAAGTTTGGGATATCACTCAACAACAATTGGCACGTATGAAACAGGTAGGGCAATGTGATGTACACGCGCGCAATTAGTTCTGTTAAGGTAATTAAGCTGAATATTCACTGATCAGTGCATATTAATCGGTGATCGACGTATAACATAGACGACAAATAGAGATTTTCTCTACGTAGAATACCTAAAGAAACTAATAAATGAGATTTGGGACTCTAAATCATTGATACACCATCTCTTAGCTAACGAGATGCGCAGTGAGTTCTCTTACGATGTTTTCCTCCACCGTGACAGCGATGTGTACCTAAATGCTTACATATACATTAATCGTTGGCATACCACCCGTGCTTCTGTAATAGAACCGGGCTTCTTTTGGATTGTAATCAGACAGACACTTAGTCAAGACCGTAGATCGCAACTGGAGGCGCCCAATCGTCGTTTACATACAACGTATTTTCCCTATACTTTGCAGTTGCATCCATGCGAAGCGGTACCGGTCTCGGGTTATGTAAAACTTTTAAATATCGTTCGAGTTTACTTTTAAATACACTTTGTGTGTAAATAAGTGCAGCTCGGTTAGGAAATACACACGGCATTTCGGACCTTGACACATCTGGCGGGCGAGTGCGAACTTGAGTGCAAATTTTGAGGTCTTCGTCACACTGCGTCTTTTTTTTTCTTTTTTTTTTGCACAACACTTCAATAGCGCTGCACTTCGTACATTAGCTCGTCTGGTTTCTTAACGAGTGTTCGTTGATGAATTGGCAATTTCGACAAAAAAGTCCTCGCGCACCGGCTATTGTTTTCGTATTTCCGCTTGTGCGGTTAGTTTCTGAATGCTCACCAAATTAAAAAGCAAAATGTGAAGGTTACGCTTATTATCTGATGGCTTAAGTGCAAGGTCTCTTTGCTAACCATAAATTAAGCTAATCTATATCTCTATACCATCAGTAGGTAGGTTGATGTAGCATCAACGTTTGAAGATTTAATAGCACCTCCTTGGTACTTCTAAATATATTTCACAAGAATTAATATTATGAGCAAATGACTAATTATCGTAGTCAGTTAACTACCTCTAGATACTGCAACGACTATTTTAGTACCTGTATTTATGCATTAGTAGCCACGGCGTCTGGAGTAAACGGGTCTTTCGCTGTGAGCTTCTTGCTCTTCAAATGGAGTTGGTAGATTTATGGAAAGTTTTAGTAGATCGTTTATGCATCTAATTGTCATATGGATTTTAGCTCATCACGGCACACGGTTGGCTGGCACGGCAACTTGCGAACTTTCTATAGTTACTTACCTAGGCTCCCGGGTCCGTAGTTTCAAGCTTGGACCGCTCTTGATGTATGCAGGGTAGTGGTGTGCCGTCTCAGGCACGATCGGTTGCCAGTCGCTGGCGCGCACACACGCAGCGCACAGCACGGCTAAGCACAGCACCAGACGCATTTTCTGTGTTAAAATAAACATGTTCTTATTAAAATCGTTTTCCGAATGTACTTATCATAGACTTTATGAACGTTATGGATATTGAGATTACACCGTGGATGTTATAGTGAGTAGTTTCCTGTACAAAGAAACTTCCCATAAAAGAGAGAGCTCATAGTCTAATGTTGTTAGTTGCATTCCCGTCGTTTTCCAATATCTTTGACCGATCGTTTTTTTTTTTTTTATAAAATTCCTCATTAAAGGATATTCTGAACCAATGTGAATCATCTTTAAATATACATAATCGGTTCCTGACCCTTATAAGGAAAACATGAAAAAAAAATTATAAACACGCTTTACGCCTTTTAATCCCACAGCGGGGAAGGGCTTAGTAATAAAAGTTCCTTTTTATTATCTCGTAACTAGTGATTCCGTCCATTAGACGAAGAGGCATCTGAAATAACTATGTAAATAAATGTTTACCTACTATCGAGTAGTCGCTTCGCAGTCAAATCTCTGACTGAACAAATGCTGTAGCTTTTGCAGCTCGGTAATTTCCGGGTACGATTTTTATCGATACATTAAATAGCGCGGAGTGGGGAGAATGGAATTCACTTGACAGGTGATTGACGTCACGAGTCCCGATGAGCACTTGCTTTGGGCAAGTATTACCACTCAGAATTACCATTGAATTGGTAATAACCGCTGACATTCCATTTCTCACTTTTAACTTTTAAATGTTCACACTTAAAATTTAAATAATAGTTGCGCGCCCGCCAGCAGGAACCGCCGCGTGGCTGGACCCACGCGATGCCCTGGCAGGGTCTCCATGTGATGTGGAGGTGCTAGGCGTCAATAAAACACGGAGATTCGACGTAGGCTAAAGGTTTATTGTGTGAATAGCTGTAGAGCGCAGTGTAACTCGCGTTTTCCGTTCCCGTGGAAATTTGGGGATCAAATACCTGATAGCGTATGTTGCTCAGGAATAATGTGAAATCCATCACGGAACACGATAAAAGCTGACATTTCATGAAGTAGTCTTTGTCAAGGTGAAACATTTCCGGCTTTATCGAAATCTCTTGGTTAAAGTTTGTAAGTTTATCTCTGATAATTTAAAAGTAAAAAGAACCGTCTTCAACAACTAAAATATTAAGACTTTTTGTTGGTCCTTGACTGTAACGTTGCATTTTTAAATGCATGAATTTCAATGCCCGTATTCAAAACGGATCGTTGGCCAGTAAAATTACCTACTAGTGGACGCCCCGAGATTTCTTTGTTCACATTGTTTCGTTGCTTAGCAATCTGATTATAAAATTTTACAATAAAAATATGTACTCTGGTAGTTTATCCACAATTTATCTTATTTCCGTGGGAAGTTCATGATTTAATATAGCCTATTACATTCAGCTGTATTATTATAAAGTTTTATTGAAATCCGTATTTGCGTGAAAGAGTAACAAACATACAAACATTCATGTAAGATTAGTATGCTAGTTTCCCTGTATGCATTTAATACGTTTTCATGAAAAGTCGTAATCCTAATAATATAAACACGTGTTTCACGGGAAAACTGGGTTTATTCCGAACCTGACCCGAAATTCTAACCTCGGTATCGAATTACGAACTGTGAACTTCACAATTAATAGCTTGTACAATGTAACAAATGGGTAATTTAAATCGAAATTCCCACAGGAACGGGAAACAATTGTATTCCTGAAATAGTTTTTTTTCCTAAGGAGATGACATTTCGTATGGATATCTAAATTTTCTTTTCATTTTCGCGCGTTGGCGTCATAGTTCATAGTAAAAGTTGTGCATATTGACGAGCCCAACAACGTCTCTAAGCTCGGGGTTTACGTGCAATCGACACCTACTACTTTTACTTTAAGAATATTCTGCCGTTGTAAAATAACGGTTTAGTATTATGGCTACTCTAATCATTGGCACTAAGGAACTAATTATATAGTTCGCTTGTAATATAACGTAACGTATGGCGCTCCCGAACGAGGTAATAATGTTCCGGTGCGCGCTGTAGGCTTAGATGTAGAGTCGTTACTTCGGCATCGGCGGATGGAAAGCTTGCGCCGCGCTTCGGTAGCGCGAATAATCAGTGTGATTGTGCGGCCAACGCTTTACTTACGTACTTATAGATAAGGAGGCTACACACTAAACACAACCATTCGCGTCCAACAGTGTGAACAGTTGCTTAATGTAGCGAATTGAATAACTTGCCGACATTCGCTGCAGAATCTTTAATTTTAACACATCGCACCTTCGGTAAGACAAGAGTTTCTGCGCTTTTTAAGATTTTTTGCTCAATGAGTGTATATATTTTTTACTCTTTCATATTTAGAAATATAACTTCATATTTAGAAATATAGTTTCTCCAAGGATAGTACAACGACGTATTTAACTCATTTTCTCAAAATTTCGCACTTGTCTTACCGAAGGTGCGACTTTAGGAAAACCTATATGTACAGTAGCTAAAATCCTCGTGGGAACTAAATGAATATTGTGTTTCGTTTTCTGATTGATTGTGATTTCGTTACTTCGTAGCATCGTTATTCATAGATTGGCACAGCATTCGATAAACCTAAATGAATTTGAGAGAGTAGTCGTTACATCCACGTAAATGTTATGTCTATTGACTAACATTGTTGTACCGCTAACTAAAAGTTATATTATTTCTCTTCTGTTGTATACCAATTACAGTGCTCATAGGGAAATTTCTTGTTAATATTCCTCCGCACAGAAGTGTGTAGCGCACCTCTATCTCGCTTATGAAACGTAATGGCGCCCGTGCCGTTTCCACAATAATTTACCAGTCCTGATCTGTGCGGTCCGCCTCATTGTATTCTGCCGTCGACGGTTACAACCCTATGCACGTTTATTATCTACAGCTTTCTACAGGCTCTCAAGAAAGTAACATCCGCGACGCACAATCAATCAACGGTTACCTGACGAGATGCAACCGACGGAACCAGGCCCATCCGCCCATACTAGATTATAAGAAGCCAATCAACTATGTATACATATTAGTTAACAGCTCACGTACACTATGTAGAACTCTTTGCTCGCCTTGCGGAATAATAAATTGAGATTTTCGCTATATTGGGTGCCGAATGTCTGGAAGTGGCTCGATTTTGGTTTATCTCGGTCGCCGGTTCTCTTTTGCTGATCTTAGTTACGTTACGGCTTATCTCGGTAAATGGATTTCTATATATTAATGTGGTATCGATTGATTGTGTTGTTAAAGAGAGATTGTGGTGTAGTATACATCGTAGCATAAGCATATTTAGTACGTAAGTTATGATATAGTTAATCTTTAGTCTTAGCCGGACCTCCGTCTTTTATATAGGCATCAATAAAAGGCGGAGCGCCACACATCACAAGATACAGTCTGTTGTTTTTCACGCCTGATTACCCAATTGATAGTTAGACACATGCTATATTTCCTCATACACGTATCAATGTTTTGAATGTATCACCCCTACAGATAGATACTAATATCTTCCTCTCGTATACGACCCGGGTGCTAGAGTTGCACCTTGGGCACTACTTAGTCACAAGAAATTTTTACATTGTTGTCCAGAAGTGCTCTGAATTGTAAAGCAATTGTATAATTAAATAATATGTGATATCCAGTTGAAATGACAAACTGAAAGCTCGTCACATAAGCTCAACGAGAGCTTACAGTATTGCGTAATGTGTTAATGCTGAAACAATTTCGTATGCACTTTATATAACACTTGTGGACGCCCGGCGATCACGCCCGTAGTTTTTTTTTTATTAAAAAGAAAACGGCGTTTTTGCCTCATTTCAAAAAAATAAAGTTCAAATAAACAATCGATATTTCTAGGCGCTCACGTCATAAAGGGAAGCTTTGTGCTAAATTTCAGCTTACGGACAGGAACAAAAAAAAGTTCACTGGGGTTATGGAATTTGGCATATTCATGAAAATATTCCTGAATATTCGACGAAATTCAAACTATATCTGTGTATGATAGTTAAAGGTTTGGCATTACTAAAAAAAGTCGGTTGTTATTTTTTTTGCATTTGCCAGCGAGAAACTGTGACGTGCAAGCTCCGGGCCGCAGCGCTCGCGCTCTTTGTACCTATTTAAACATAATGAAATAAATAAAAAAAAAAACATTTTCTCCATTCAATATCTGTGTATTTGTCTACAAATATTTTGTTACTCCAATTTACTAAAAAAAACGTTATTTACATGAGTAGTCTGGGTGTAATACCTATCGAAAAAAAAACTGAACAGAGAGGTAGCCTTGGGCATTTTATTTTTCGGTTAAAACTGGCCAGCCTATTACTCGATTCCGCATTTTACTAGGTTTATTGAAAGAAATACGTTTACATTTTGGTATTGCTATTTTTAGGCCCGAAACCAGCACGCTTTTTTTGTAAGAGAAATACCTACTAAAATTATAAACGCGATAGTATGGATTTATGTATTTTTGTTACTCCAATGTATTTATCCCGAATTTCCAATCGGGAACGCGATAAACTGCGGGTATCGTCGCGGAGGTAAGCAAAAGCAGGAATGCACTACAGTACAGGAATACCTGGACAGTCTGTAAGTCCTAACTCGCTCATTTCGTAAGTTACCTGAGAAGGATAGAAGAACAAGCTAAGCCAAGTATATTCTAAAGGTATCGAACTATCTGGTATATAAAGTTATATAAACATATGTCTTAACTATTAATATGAATATAAAATTAGTATAACCTCCAGGGTGGTCTGTGCCCAGCAGTGGATGTCACGAAATATAAACTATCCTATCCCTCAAATTTGACGAAATTACATATAAATGCCAACTGTTGTGAATATCGGTAGCCTTGGTGAAGAGTTCATTGCGAACAAACATCATGACACTGTATTTTTATATATTAAGATTATCTTAGCAGACCCCCTTCCTCAACTACGTGCCACAAGTAATGTAACGTCCTCAGCTCATCGATAAAACATTATGTCGGAGTTGGGTATCGAAACCGGCAACCTCTTGCCCTGGTAGCATCTATGGCCGAAAGTCAATTATTTCAGTAATATATACTGTATACTAATTAGACAACTTACCCCAAGTAATTGTAAAGCCGTGTTATACAGACAATACTAACGGAGACTTGATCAATAATGCAACAAAGAGATTGGGTTAGCTGCTAATCATGGCGAAACACATATTGGATGAGGTATAATACGGATTCACCTCGTAGTAAAGGCGCTGTTTTACGTTGGATCTACCACAGGGAGATATCAATTCTCGATTTGGAA
>SJJU01013797.1:0-16633 GCA_012932125.1 Conopomorpha cramerella
GTCATAGTAAAAGTTGTTCATATTGACGAGCCCAACAATGTTTCTAAGACCATTGCTCGGGGTCCTTGTACACTGTGTATGTTGTCAGTCACCTACTACTTAATTATCTACCAAGTATTATCTATTCATGGATAACGGAAGTTATAGTTCTTAGATTAAAAAAGGGGAGGTTAGTAGTTATTACTTAGTTAGTTATAATATTCATTCACCATGCTTATAAGTATACAAAGAAGGCATCGTAGTGGGGTATTCGACTTTCAAAATAAGTCCACCTCTATCTTTAATCCGGCACCGATTTATACTCGTGCTCGAGATCGGCTTGGCTTGGAGCGGGTGCGAGAGGGAACCAAACGGCCAAACCAAATGTCTTTGGGTATTTTCTGGATGACGACGCGCCAAGTAAGGATACCAAGGGGCAAAGGGATTTTAGCAGGTAAATAGGTAATTGTCCGACATAATCTTAGCGAGGTGAGTATCCACTAATACCTACTCATATCCCATGAGGAAGCTTAAAAAAATTATACTAATATAACTTGTAGTTACGTACTAATAGGTACGTCATTACGCACACGGGGTGGTAGGTATTTAAATAAGTTGCCTCTATGAAACATCTACCAAGTAGGTGCACTCAAGGGCTGCCGGAATTAAACACTTTCGATAATTTGTCACTCTGTGTACAAAAGTTCCTAAATTAGATTAAAAAATAACACTTCCGATTATTTAAAAATGGCTCTGTACATATTTTATGAGTTAACTGAACGCAATGTACAGTCTCTGCACTAGAGGTAGGTAGATAGTTTTAGTACTTAAGAAAATACATAATAGTAGAATATT
This sequence comes from Conopomorpha cramerella, assembly GCA_012932125.1. Classification (NCBI taxonomy): domain Eukaryota; kingdom Metazoa; phylum Arthropoda; class Insecta; order Lepidoptera; family Gracillariidae; genus Conopomorpha; species Conopomorpha cramerella. The sequence goes on from SJJU01013797.1 coordinate 835, forward strand.
ACTAACCAAACTGATTTTTTTACATTTTGACATTTTAGGCCTAGAGGCGAGGCCCTGATGGCGAGACTCAACTAAGGATTTTTCATCGTCATAGTCTCTCCTACATTGACGATATTTTCGTTTTCCTAGTTGAACATCGTCGGGGACTCCTTTAGACGACTTTTTGTATGCCAAATTCGTTTCTGTGATTTCCGAGAAATCATCAGTATTTTCATCGCTCCGAAAGTCATTACTTGCATGTTTCAAAAACCATTGACGATGCGATTCACTATTTGCGATTTCCGTACCCGACAAATATTTATTAGAACTGCTTGGACTATGCAGTGAATTTGTTGTCTCCAAATTATCATCTCTTTCATTAAAGTATTTACTGTTTCGGGATGATGTGAGTGTTATTCCACTATGTGCGCTTTCTTCATATCCTGCGTCCATGATTATCAATCAGTTACCATTAGGTAGGTTTTCTCGCCTGGAGGTGGGTATTGTGAAAGTACTAAGTACCTAACAGGTAAATTATCTACTTAGGTAACATAATCAGAAAATGTTTTATCTCACGATAAAAGGGTAGGTAAGTAGCTATTATTTTGTTATTTTATCTTCAACGATGCATGTTTTACAATGTTTGGTTCAGTTTGGTGTGAGTTTGGTTGTCTGAGTTTGATTTATGACACAAGGTACAATTTACCAACAACAGCGTACAGGTGGCCAATGATGGCCATTGTCGTGATCATAGACAAATTATTATGACAACATCATGCGGCACAGTAAAAGTCAACCGTTGATTATATCCGGGTTATTAAGAACAAGAACATAGAACTTGTGAATTAGGTACACCTTAAATTATGGTGACCTATAAGAGGTAACAGGCAAATTCGTGGTTAAAGTTAGATATGTACCTTCATATCGCTGTTGCTGATTTCTATAACAAAACTTTCAAATATAAAGGCGGGAAATAAGATAGCCAATGAAATAGGAAATAATATGCAGGTATTTCATTTTGTCATCCTCTAGTTAGGCTTAAACATAATAATTTTAGGGAATATCTAAACACAGGTGCACTAAACAATAACGAATAATCTGTGTAAAAATGCTAACGGTTTGTTAATACAAATAACGATAATTCGTAGACAGTACTGTATGATGCGAACATCTTTACTTAAATAATATACAATCTCGTAAAAAACATAAACGTCAACTTTAATGACAGATGTCAGAAATGTTTGTTGCTGTTTGTTTTCAGTTGTATTTCTGTTCTGAATAATTTTACCGTTGTTTTGGCTGATTAGGTAGTGCTAAAGTTCAGAATTAAGCTTAGTTTCAGCAAATAGATACGTTGAGCAATGAATAACTATACCACAAGAACAGGTTACGACAGCCCATGTGATACAGACCATGATTGGACCAGCTCATCGGAGGGATCCAAATATTCCGATTCCGACAGGTAACATTCGTAAGGTTTATGGTTTTATTAACTTGGTCTTTCTACTAACACATAGCTTACGAAACCATTTAAAATACATTCAAGGATCTCGGATTATTGGCAAAACATTACATGAATATTATAATGGTGATGGGCTTGTTTGAATATGCTTGTTAAAATAAATATTTGAAATATGAATATTATAGAGGAAGACTCCAAAGTTTCTTTCATTTAAAATAGTAAAAAACAAGATATATTATTAATTTCTCTATTACATTGCGAGCTTTCTAACAGGTCATAATTGATCTTTCCAATTTAAAAATATGTTTAATATGAATCCTATTAGTGGTAACGAAAGTGGACAGATTTAAAATATTTTGGGTTTGTTGTGTTGTGTAATAAATATTTAAAAATATCAGGAATAGAAAGTGATCCATGCAAATTATGATGCTTCCAATTAACAGAAGCAGGGATATTGCTAATACCATTATTACGTTTCAAGGTTTAGTACTTTTTGCAGTTCGGTGCCAGAATGGGACTCAGACATAGAAGAAGATGGAGAATTGAAATACATTAAACTAAATACTGCAAAAAATGAACTTGAAGATGTGGCTACACCACTTTTGGAAAATTGTGAAGCTTTTAAATTGAGGAATAATTTCAACAGATCTTCTGCAAGACACTCTTCAAGGGGTATTTATAAGTTTGATTCTTTATTTTAATAATACATAATCATTTCTCAATATCACTGCATCTAGGCAAGGACTACAATTCAGTTTTTATAATTGCAACATGCATTAATAATTGTTCTAAAACAAATGCTATTTAATATTTAATATTTTTAGGTAATATCTTCAGAGTGTTGCGTTCAAGAAAGAAAAATAAAAGTTGTGAAAGTAGTGGACAGAGCAGAAACAGATGCAACAACTATGAATCTTCATCAAATTCAATGACTCCTGATTATAAAAAGAGTTTGACTGTTGAGGTACTCACCGAATATTATGATATCAATGTTAACAAAAAATTGCATTTGTTGTTAGGTATATTAATTGATTTATTTAGTATAAAAATATTTTTTTAGGTTCCAGAAAACATGGTTTTTAACAGTGAAAAAAATTGTGAGGTTGAAAAGCACTTCGGAATTAGCTTAGAAAAGCATACAGATGGCCGGACATTAGTTGTAACAAATTTCTTACAAGGATCACAGAGCATTTACTATCAGAAAGTAGAAAGAGGGTATTATTTACGAAAAATCAATGATTTTGATGTAAATACCTTCAATATTAATTTGGTTTTACAACGGGTAACCGAAGAGGGGGATAAGCATAGATTGACATTTGAGATAGTAAGAGGAATGCATTCAATTGACTTGGAGAAGCTTCTCAAAGAAAAGGAACCTCCAGAAACACATATGGTTCAGTTACTCAAAGATTCTATGTGCTCAATACTTTATGTAACTTCCAATAACACTGAGTCAAGTGGGATTGAGGATAAGGGTGTTTTATACTGTTACCCAAGACCATACAGTCAAAACTTTTTATACAATACCAGAGGAGCTTATGTCACTCTCAACCATTTGACCCCAAAATCCCTAGGTACAAGTGAACCACTGTTGTCAACTGTTATTAGTAATGGCATTGCTATGAATGTTACTTATAAGGCATGTGGCAATGACTTGTTCCTTATGGCTCTGCCAAATGCACAGGTAGATGCATTTGCCTCCAAGAGAACTATGTCGAACATTGTTCAAGTATTGGAACTGTTATATGGAAATCTGAATGCTTGTTTCACCAAGCCGAACAATATAGATAAGTTGGATCACTTATTTGCCAGGATTTTATTGATATTGCTATATAGTGATAAAGAAGAAAACCATGATAAAAATGTATTTGAAGATATACTGGCAGCACATTCTGTCACTTTACCATTAGAGGTCAAAATTCAAGTTGACGATGCTGTCACTGAACTGGAATCGGCTGATTACAGGGAATGGGTGAGTTTCTACTAGAGTTGAAAATGATATACTATAAAAAGTTGATATTTTGCAGGATCGATAAAACATGCACTCCATTATCTGTCTGCATCAGAGACTACAGATCTCCATTTCGGTGTGCTAAAATACTTATAACTTTTGCCTCATCCACGAATGTACCATCCTACACAACATAATATGTACAATTGTGTAGTTTCAAAGTAGGTACTACATATTATGTACGTACCTACATTGAAACTACCTACCTACTCGAACTTAGGCTTTGTACACAGTGCACTAGGTATACAATTTTATTGCAGTGCGACTTAACCATCGAAGTTATTATAAAAGTTGCGACTCTTTAATCGTATGTGCGCGTAACTTCATACTTATTGCCTACCCTGCAATGTAATTAAAACGAATGGGTGCATTTTATTTCATTTTTTTTTTAAATAAACATACTCTGACATTTTATGTAATGTTAAACGCGTATTACGGCGCGAATTATAACCAAAGATGCATTCAACTGCTCACGAGCTGAGCTCGTGACCACTGCATATTTTATGTAACTGTGTCGAAACGTCGGGAAAAACAACGAAGGTAAACTGTATGCTTATCTTGGGATAATTCTCGCGCCGTAATACCCGTTTTAAAATTTAAATATTAATAATTTAATAATAATTTGTTGAACTACAGCCAACATTTTCATTGAATTAAGGTACCTACTCATGTCCATTTTCTTTTCAGACCGATGATGTTATGGAATTCCAGAGACTGTACACTGTAATAGGGTCCTGTCTGTTTTATTCTGGTCATATCCTATGTTCCCATTTGCAAGATGTTGACTTGAAGGAGATAAATGCATTTCTAAGACTTAACGGCATCTTGAAACTAAGCAGAGAGGCTAACATAGAAAAAATGGTGTACTGGAAAGAAATATTCATTTATGAACATCGTAAAGCAAAAAGTTCTGATGCTGAGTACAGGTATGTTTAAAAATCGTAAATCATTAATAAAGAAAGTTTTAATAAAAAAATCGTAAATCAGTAACTAAGAAGCAAATTCTGTCACGTTGATTGATGCGAAGCCCAGTCTGATGATATATTTTAGAATCGATTTATGAGTGATGTTTTGGTACCATAAATATATAATTACAGTCGTCATAAATGTTTTATAAACAACAGACAATGCATTCAAGATTTCGACAAGATTAAACCTATTTGTTAGCCGTTCATAATACGTGCTGTAGAATTTATGATATTTATTTTACATATAACTGCGTAATCGAATGGTTGTCACTTCGATTCATGAACAAAAATAAATCACATCTCTATTAATTGATCACAACGAGCTAAGAAACAATAGGTCGCCCAACGCTGCTGAGATACAAATATCATCGCCATACATTTTGTTGTCGGTCATATCCATTCTAAAATTTGTTCATAGATTTATCAATGTGTCAGAATTTGCTTCTTAGATGACATGGCGCAGACTATAGATTAGATAGCCCTGTTTTCTTAAAGCGTAATCAATTTATAACACAATTAAATTAAATCAGCTAATTCGTTAAGCAAATTGGAAGTTTTATTAGAATTCCAATTACCTATAAATTGGTTTATTTATAATTTGGTGTATTTTTATGAATACTTGTAATTTACAGAATACCCGACGGCCGTTGGTTTTTGTTAGTTGTCGGTAGAGGCCATTTCATTTTGGCAACAATTATGGAAGCAGGGGGTTGTACTGAAGAAGTAATTTTTAATTAATTATAGCTCTGTTCTTACTTGGTTTCTTGATCTTGAACTTTTATCTTTCTTTGGGTGGCTGGCACATGATTATTTATCTAGTTTTATGTAATGGGGAATATATTTACAACCAATTGAGTATCCTAGTAGTTCCTTTTGTTGTTATGAGATGTCGCGAATATCGCATCTCGTTACTTCAATCTCTAGACAAGTTACGGCTCTGTCTTGATTTGCAGCTCGTGGGCACGTACTTTGGTGTACGTGTCCACGAGTGGACATTATTGAAATGTTTTGATAACAAAGCTTACAAGTCTTTTAAAAATTGTTTGTTTTGTTTCACCATTAACGCAAAAAAGTAACCTCTTAATTTACTTTTTATTAGCTGGCGAAACATGCCAAAGAGTGGTGCTCTATGTTAAAAAAAAATATTGCGCCCAACCGTGGTAGATTTTGGAACTACGGGTTAATAATTCCTCATTAAAAAAATAATACTTAGAATATGTTTGTTTGGGGTGTAACCTATCTACTGTCAAGAACTGGTGGAGCGTAAAACTTTTTTCATAATGATCATTTTCATAGATAAACTGTCAAACTGTACCAAAATACATCACTTAATTGTTACGTTCCGGCAGTCCTTGGCTGTACGAACATAGTTAGATCATGTCTTTCTACGTATTCTGATTGCTAATCCTCCACTTCTAGAGCTTGTGGGTAAAAGGCTATTTATTTTAAGCAGGTGCTTAAATTTAAAAAAAAAACTAAAATTTAAATTTATAATTTTTTAGGCAGTCGGAGCAATAGCACCATCTCCATTCTACGTGGAAGAGTGTGAAAGTTGCGTGGACTTGTTATATGACGTTGGCCTGGATAAGTATTTGGCTTCATGGTTCGCATCAAACACCGCGCCTCAAGTTGAAATAAGACCTGAGAACTTGTTTAAGCAGGGGCGAAAGTCGAAGGAGAGCAATCGTAAGACAGCAATAGTAACTTATATCAAAACGATCAAATCAAATCAATTTCTCGCCATGCCGATATTTGTCCATTTCTAGATTGTTTTATGCATTGTGTTCGGTTAATATGGCTTAAATTGGTTGCAGAACTTTTTAGCCACATACCAAAGGATCCTTGTTAGACTGTACTTCCTTATCCCGTTGAAATACGATGTATAAAACTCGATTTCTACGTATAATGTACGGTTTATTCCCAGGTGTCTCTTTATGAGTTCCTTTTTAGAGCAAAAAAGTGTTATTTTTTCTTTATGTAAACGATAAATAAAGCATTGTCTTATTAGACGTTTTTAAACAACGAAGGTAAGCTGAATGCTTATCTTTGGTATATCTTCGCGCTATAATACCCGTTTTAAGCTTTTAATATCATGTTCGCGCGTGTTTCCTTAAAAAAAAATCATTGTTTTATCATCTAAGATTAAGATCTAAGTTGTCATCGGATTTGGTCACGCCTTTGACTTTTCTTCTCTGATTGCACATTCGTATAGCGATGCTTTCTCATTTCAGTGTTAAAATCTAGCGGCACTTTCAAGTCCACATCTGTTTTGAATACAGTTAAAAGCGCCACAGACATCAAACGACGTCACAACTCCACAGAGCATTTGAACTCCGCCTCCAGCAATAGTGAGATGTCAGTGAACAATACAATGAATGCGGGTAGTTTGCATAACCAGTGGTACGGGACACAAAGATATAAGCGGGGAAGTAACGTTGACGTCAGTTATTCGGAAGATTCTAACAGCTTGAAAAGTAACAGGTAACATTTCGTTTCAAACAACAAATAAATAAGTTGAACTGTATAATGGTTGTATTTCTATGCAGTACGCCGGCCATAAAACATCAATATGTAATAATTCGGTTCTGTCCGTAAACCGTCCATAATAGTTCACGCCTTTTAGACCCAAATCGGAGTAGGCAGAGGCATTTGCTAAGGAAATGCCTACGATTGACCAAGCAAGCCCATCGATATAGAGGTCACACACCTTGTGATGTTCGAGTTTCATCACGATGTTTGCATTCACCATATGAACGTGGAGTACAGAGACGAGAAAAGAGTCCCATTGGTACCCTTCCAGCACAACCGGTCTCGAAACCTCGATCTCCAGATGACAAGTCAAATATCCCAACACAGGTCCACAGACGCTCTTATTAATATTACTATAAATTTTATTATTATTTAACTATATGGTTACTATCTCTAGTGAAGTAAGCGAGGACAGAGTGCAAGGGCGTCGCGCCGAGCGTGAGAGACAACGGCGCGATTCTTCCGGATCTGACTCGGACTGGGACCGACAGGTGAGTGCTTGAAAATTTGAATGCCAAGTAATATACACTATAGTAGAGACTTGCAACTTGTAATGTAGCTATACCTAATGAACGAATGAAGATTTCTTTAATAATAGATTTTGTGTGGGATGTGTTATTCAGGAAATTAGTTTTCCTGAAAGCTGGTATTATGTAGCCGCAGTAAACTACACTAGTATTATGATAATCCTTACTTTTTGAATTTGAAAGATTTTTCACTGATCGGCTGAAGCATACTTATCATGTTACTCGATTTGCAATTGGAAGTTGCGAGTTAAGACATTTAGTTTTTTTATGGGATTGACACGTTTTTTTTTCTTTACAAAATAACTACATACCTAACTAATATTGTTTTACAGGATGGCAGTAGAACAAGCGGTAGTATAGACATGTCTGATGTAAGGAAGTCTTTACTTAATGAAATCAATCACGTGACCACACACAGGTAATGCATAACACCACCTCTTAGCATAAACCATAGGTACATTAATAATAATAGAAAATCTCACTTCTCCACAGAAATTATGACCACCTTACTAACGTACAAATTCATTTTTCAGAATAACAGCTGGAGAACAGAACGTATTGTTCCATTTCGTTCAATTGGAATCAGAAAGAGGCGTTTTAATAGCTCCTGTGAAGAATATGGAGACTCAAGCCAACAACCACCTTTACAGTTACATACTTGATACATTTAGATCAGCAAGTAAAAAGATACATGAAGTGTTGCAGAATGGGCTTAGGTACGATTTTAATCCTTGATATAAAACCTTTTGAGAACTGTTATAATCGGTGGAGTATGCTAACATTGCTAACTTCTTTCTGTGTAGCGAGATGCGGCACATATACGTAATGTTACATATTGAATGCGTTGTACAAAAGATAAATTACATTCCGTGACATAAGTCTAATTTTCAATCAATCAACTAGTATCGCCTTGTCTATAGTTACACTTCGTACACATGTTTGGATTTTGATTGATGAATTGAAAATTAGACTGAAAAGTATTGTGTTATAATGTCTGTGTGCGTTTCATTAAAAAATGATTAACTATATTTGATCATAGATGGCGTAGCGAAAACGCAGAAATTTACTTTTTAGGTATATGTCGGCTATTATGGCCTTGACAAATAAAATCATATAGTTTGGTCCATAAAAAAGCTGATCCAAAGCTGGGCCAAATTTCTCTGCTCTACTTAACGTAGTTGTCGTTTTCCAAATTTTGCAAAGCACCATCTAGCAGATCTTTTTGTTAGGAAAAGTTATTGTGACATGTGGCTCGGATCAAATCATTATATTACCTTTTTACGCTAAATTACGAATGTGACTTACATATAATATGCATTTTGATGTTTGACTAAACTATCTCTTCTCTAGGTTTAAGAAAGAAACGCCCGCAAACCCTCTGAACAAGATTCTGGTTGCCGTTAAAGAATACGGCATGTTGTTTGAAGCCCCTAACGACATATTGACGCAATGCGGTATCAACAAGAAGACTCAAGAACCATTCTTATTTTGGGTTGTCGGGTAAATATACAGTGGTCCTGATATACATTTTTAAGCCGAAGTCTGTTGTTTCTGTAGGCCTTACTGAGTCCATTTTCGCAGGTGTCAATGCCAATGTTTTTTTGTGTCAAGCAACGATAGCGCCATTACTTCGTGAGAGTTCTTCGCTATTATTAAGCGAGATTACTACGTAGAAGCTAAAATCATTATTTGAAGACTACTTAATCTACTCTCTCACCTACAATAGCTCTCTCCAATAATTTGTCCCCTCTTCAAACTTTCCTATGCCCTATGTACCCTGGTCCACCATACAGTATAGTTTATTAGCTTTTGGAATATACTTAACAGCCCTATTATTTTGTACTTCTATCCTCCTATGATGACTTACATGATGAGTGAGATACAACTATAAATTTAAACTCCGTGAAGTATATTCTAAAAGCTATCGTACTGTACTACTGTATTTTTTTTTAAACTAATGAACTTGTCATAAATTATGAGTAGTGTATATATTGAAGTTACTTTTTTTTGCAGGTGTATATTCAGTGAGCCTGAACCCCGCGAGCTATACCTCTGTTATCACGAGTCTATACCACAGGACCATACAGAAGTAGCCTACTTACTTTCCTTTTTGGAATAAACAACGTGCCTTAATTTTAATAAAAATGAAGATTTATTTTAAAAAGTTGTTAATTTTTCATTTACGCCGTTCATTTACCTCGAGAATGTATAATGAAGAGTTTTCTTAAAAAAAATATCCACAAAAGAGCCAGTTCCAAGTCAAACGATAGAATAATGTAGTTGCATCTCATTCGTTCTCATTCTTTGACCGATTGATTTTTTTAGAAACTCCATTTGCGCCGCACCAAAAAATAGTCGATTTACACCTAAGCTACGCACTGCATAAGTTCGTTCCTTCCACTTGACACCACCACAATGACAACCGCTCAGGTCAAGTTTTACTGGCCGAGTCGTATTTGACAAATAATTGACAATATAAATTGAGCCTTAACCTGTGTTCAGCAATTCATTGTTAAAATATTCGTTTTGTATGCGAAAATACTGCTACTTGGACGAGTAGTGTCATTGCATTGGTGTCAAATGGAAGGAACGCATAAGTTTAATTTGGGCGTTGCCTTTATACTTAGTTAGTTAGAAAGATTTGTTGGTACAAGCGAAATCGCACTAAACAGTTGATTTTTTTCATCATCATCATCATCATCAGCCACATGACGTCCACTGCTGGACGATCGCCTCCTCCAATTATCACTATGATCATTTGGGGGGAAATGCCAATAGTGTGTTGTGGTCACAGAGAGCGCTGTTGCTTGTTCTCTGGAGTTCCCTTGGTTGCCTCTTATGACCCCCACGACGGGAAAAGTTGGGCTGAGGTGGTGACATATGTATGTATTCTATTCGGCTTTTTTATTTTAGTTTTTTTTTCATAGTATATTCAACGGACTCTAATTATGAACCATATTATCGACGCGATACTGAATGTCTGATACTAAAAATTCCGACTATTGTACATGTACATTATAAATTCCTCTGCAGTCAAACCATCTATTAAACGAAACAGCAACAATATCCGCTGCGTTTTAGCTAACTTGTTGTAGAGTTAAACCTATAACTTTTCTCGCAGCTTTTCTTGAAGAGCAAGAAGACTAGTGCTTCTGGCTGTACATGTAAAGGTAAATAGTGTATAGTTTTACACATGGTCATCTGACCCCAAACTAGGATACCCTGTGTACTATGGGTGCCAGAGACTGATATACTTACTTAAATACTTTTTACTACAAAGAAAAATAAAATACCTAGACAAACGCAACAAATGCCTCAGCTCATTACTAAAACATTATGTTAGGGAATCCAAACCGCGTCCGTCGTCCTAGATATCCATCTACGGTTTGGATTACGGTTTGACCACTAGTACATGCCGGCAGTCTAAATCTATATAGTGTAAGTAATGTGTGTACCTGGAAAAACATCACGTGAGAGAGGCTCATCTTCGATGATTATCCTGTGTGTATGCATGTACAGTTTGATTGGTGTCAAAATGTGGAACCAATGGCGCTAGTGGCGAATGCATGGGGGCCTACCTAGGATAAATTACACTATTTATTAATATTGTTCTAGCCACAAAATGCTTCATTCAGCCCGCTCGCCTACCTCCGAGTTAAAAACCCATTACAAATAATTTATTGTCACTGCTGGTACTAATTACATCTTTTGGTTACGACATCTGTTGGGTATTTTGAATATTATAAACAGCGTGTGGGAGCGACATCTGTTGCGTATTTTCTTTACTATAAACAACTCACTCATTTGCTTATTCCATTCATTGTTTTTTTATTGTGGCCACACACACACAACACTGGTGATTCGCGCCTCAAGGAAAAGCTGCGTGGTGCATCGTTTTCGCGAAGGAAATTCATATTTCTTTTGTGTTATTGATTTCTATGGATTAAAATATAGTTTCTATGGTGTCTGTTTAGTGTGTAGTTAAAAGTGAAGACATAGGATTATGATTGCTAAGATGCAATCTCAAACAAATGTAGCTGTTCCGCAAGCAGCTACAACGCAACCCCAACAGATTGTTGGTGTGCCTACTAATGCCGTAATCTTGAAAATGTCCGACATCCAACCTATATCTACGGTTGGTAAGTAATTTGCAACTACACATTTCCCTTATTTGTAATTAGATTATGTTAACGCCACAATTTCCTGCGGGAATCTGCGGAGATTGATTATTTTTAGTGTGGCAGACGCCATCTAATTTAGGTCCTGTTTTTTTCTAATATTGAAGATTTTTTTTTGGATAAAAAATTATGTTGACTGTTAGGTTTGTTGGAGTTGGCACACCGTGAATACCAGGCAGGGGATTATGAGAGTGCTGAGTTGCATTGCATGCAGCTATGGAGGCAAGACAGCACCAACACAGGAGTGCTGTTGCTTCTGTCTTCAATCCATTTCCAATGCAGAAGACTGGACAAGTCTGCCCACTTTTCTACTCTTGCTATCAAGCAAAACCCATTGTTGGCAGAGGCATACAGGTGAGAATAACTGTATTATTATCCTTTGTACATATTTCTTATACTATTTTGATAGTAGGTAATACCTACCTACTAGGTATGTACTGTAGATACCTACCTATAGGGTTTTCATGGGCTGGTGTATTATAATGCCTCTAGATCTAGTATAACTGCCACCATTGTTGGTTTATTGCGATGTACATACCATCATAATACCTTCAGGGTTGAAAGGAAAAAAAATCTTTATTTCACAAAGAAATACACATCATATCATTGTGTTTTGAGTATGTCACAGTACATCAAGTAGGTAACCATGAAAATTTTGATGGTCTGGTTATTTTTTATTGAGTTAGATATTGAATTTGCAATTTATGATACTGAAATGGATATGCTTAATCTATTTTCTGATTGAGATCTTGGCACCATCTTAGCATTTAATTTGACATTGATAAATAAATTGTCTTAACTTATCAGTTCATACAAGAAAGTATATCAAAGATTGAGTCATCCATTTGTGATATAATTTGTTTAGGAACATTGTACTTGATGAGTACATTTTCATTCTAGCAATTAACTTTTGGACGTCCTTTGTACTTTATTCTTAGCAAGCTATTGAAAGTAGACATTGAAACATGAAAACTAAATTTATAATAAAAATAATTATCATGCTACAGAGAGACTAGATGTAAGCCTCTGTGTCTGATGTATTAGAAGAAATATGGTGTATAAGGTGGGGTGTGAAAAATAGATGTTGGTTGATTTACAGACAAACCCAATAAACATACTCCTTCAATCAGCTGACTAGTCAGGAAATGAGAATGTGAATTTGAATGAAGTCTATGGTTTAGTTGTCACATGCTTGGACTTGCAATGGAAGGTTCTGGGTTTGGATCGGCCATACTAGGATTGAACCATTTGGTCTCTTTCACAGTCTATGTATGATATGCAACACTCAATGGTGAAGGAAAACTTTATGATGGAGCCTGAATGTGAGTCCTATGGACAATAGGCTCTCATCTGTCAGACTCAGTTAATTGTGTGAGTAACTGTGACCAACTGCCATTGCCTACAATTAGGCGTGAACTGTATTACAAATCAAATGCTCAATAAGCTCAATTGCATAAGAAGTAATAAATTTCAATACTCCAATATTTATCAGCCTATTTCTCAATGAAATTGCAAATAATAAGTTTTTGTTGACCACAAATTGTTTGTTTGTTTTTAAAATACTGGACATAACTGTTATACAAACTAGGTGAAGTACAAAACACAACCATTTTTAATGACGAAAAGAGTGTATTAAAACTGTTTCAGTTTTATTATGTGGATATGATAAAATATATTGACTGTAATGAAATATTGATACTATGTGACATGACAGTAATACCAGTGATCTTCCATGACTCTCTGTAACACTGTAATTTTACCACCTCACGAAATTTAAATTATTGCTAATCTTTGTACCCTAGCAACCTGGGCAATGTGTACAAAGAGCGAGCTCAGCTGCAAGAAGCTTTGGAGAACTACCGACATGCTGTCCGTTTGAAGCCAGACTTCATAGACGGCTACATCAACCTAGCCGCTGCACTTGTAGCTGCAGGTGACATGGAGCAAGCTGTCCAAGCTTACGTCACTGCATTGCAGTACAACCCTGTGAGTAATACATGTACCTAATTTTATCATTGTTGTATGTTTGTTTGTCTTCACGGAATTGAAGATAAAGATTGTCATCTTTATCATTGTATATTATATCACTAACAGATAATAGTTTGAACACTCAATTTAAGACTGCAGACATGTTAATGTGTGCAATGTGTCCCCAAAAGGGTTAATAATATGCATTGACTGTCCGTTCTTATGAAAATTACAGTAATAAGTGATGTTATTCTGTCATACTCTAATACCTCCATGAAGAACACGCAAAGCGTCTAGCGCTCCGTCTCTCAGTGATACGTAATTGGAGAGATTTCGATATGTTTTCCGACCAACCCGCTGGAGTGTACATGGCGGTGGGAAGTCCACTAAAGGAGCTCATTTAAGGAACACTCAAGTATTCCGACATAACTGTAAAAAGTGTGATCTCCAAACCCTTACAAATTATCTCAATTATTGCTATGCTAGAAGTGGCTATCAGGGATCACGTGCGTGTATTTGTTTATTTATGTATGTAATTTTTTCTATATGTGACAGTTACGTTTAGTTGTATAGATCGCGCCTGCGAAATGTAAGCCTAATGTGTAGTCAACCAGTTCAAGGTAGCAAGCGTCAAGGAATTTGTTTATTAAAAGGTTTTTGTTTATTTCCGTACAGTTAAAGTTTGCTGTTAGAAGACTCATTTATTTGGAATAGTTGTTTTGTTGTCGCTTAGATATGTATGGCAAATCTAAACTCTTGATTAATAAATGTTGACAAAATCTGATGGTTCTATCAAACGCTCTCAGTTTTATCCAGTGTCCCGTGGAGTCCCTCAGGGGTCTATTTTAGGTCCACTTCTTTTTATTATTTATAGTGCGGATATAGTTAAGTGCCTTTTAAACACGTCATATCACTTGTATGCAGATGATCTACAGGTATATGCTTCTATGTCTTCGGATGATGCGGAAGAGGTTATTGGGCTCATTAATGAGGATTTGTCCAGGGTGTCTAACTGGTGCAGCAATAATAATTTAGTTCTAAATCCCTATAAGTCTAAATATATGATTCTTGGCACAAAGAAGCAAATTTTGGGCATTGAACAGAAAAACTCTGGTGTGTTTATTATGGGTAGTCCTATAGAAAGGGTTACGCAGGCACGTAATCTGGGGTTGGTAGTGGACAGCCAATTATCGTTCGAAGCCCACGTATTAGACTTAGTTAAGAGCTGCTTTTTTCGTTTGAAAGTGTTGTATCAGATACGGCCCTATCTTTCAATAGACTTAAGGATCAAGCTGTGTGATAGCCTGGGGCTTTCCAAAATAAATTTCAGTTTGCCCGCTTATGGTCCGTGTTTGTTTAAGAAAACACAGAAGTTGCTGCAGAGAGTGCAAAATGCTTGTGCACGATTCTGCTTTCAGATTCCGCCAAGAACCCATGTCACTCCGTTTCTGAATCAGGGGAAAATACTTAATATGGAAAACAGACAGAAATTGTATTTTGCTTCTCTGCTGTTCGGTGTTATTAAGGGTGGTCAGCCTGTTTATCTCCATAACAAAATATCGTGGCGTTATTCCAGTGCCAGCTATCCTGTGAGGTCGAAAGCTCCGATTTCCACACAGCACCATCGTACCGCGGCATTTCGAGGTAGTTTCAGGTACCAGGCTACAAAATGTTGGAACAATTTGCCCCCACCAATAAGGGACTGCAAAACCCTGGGTACATTTAAGCATAAATTGCGTACTTTTCTCATGGACCAACAGCTTGGTATACCTACCTGAACTTCCTCGGTTTCCTTCTTTTTTGGCACCAGCTCCAACTTTTACTGGGTACTTTACTCTCGACTCACACGGACACTTTGGCGCATGCTTGCTTCCTGGTTGAGCCCCAGCATGTACAATAGGCCTTTATCGACACACTATGGTTTCCTTAGTAATAATATGTAAATTGTGTTACAATATTTAGTTTATTTATATATTTATTAATCTCTCCTCACTCATGAGTGCTGGCAGAATACCAGCGTCACGGGCAACCGTGGCAAAATGCTGAGTCGGCGTCTCTTTTTTGCTGACAGACACAGGAACGATAGATAGGAATGCTGCATTTAACATGTACTGTATGTGTAATCCATTGTACTGAATAATTGTTTGTGTGTTTTTTGGCAAAAATAAATGAATGTC
>SJJU01013799.1:0-19714 GCA_012932125.1 Conopomorpha cramerella
TCAGCTCGCGACCACGACACATGTAACTGTGTCGAAACGTCGGGCAATCAACGAAGGCAAGCTGAATGCTTATCTTTGGTTAATTTTATTATTGGCGCTATAATAACCATTTTAAACTTTCATATTTCCCTATTTGTCTACTTTTCTTCTGAAGGGTTTTCAGAATGATCTGTCCACCATCCTGATCGGTCAACTTACCAAATGGTGTGTCTTCCCTAATAATCAATGAGCCTTTCCCTATCCAGAGTCAAACCACAACACCACTGCGATCGTCAACCCGTGTTTGTCCAACTCACCTTGTGTAGAGTATGACTTCCAATGAGTGTCTTCTTTTTAAAGTCCCATAAATTTGTGGACGCCTTGAATCCTATGTGAGTGATCTGTCCGGAGCCGACGTACGTGCCTTTAGGCGCCACGGCCACCGCGGACACGGTGTTAGTGTGGCCACTGAGGAAGTACATCTTCTTCGACTTGTATTCCTGTATGCACACCTTGTTACCTATAGGGTATACAATGTGGTTGCCGTCGGGGTGCACGTTCAGGCCTTTTAGGACCAAACCTGTGGAATCCAATCAATACATCTATATATATATATATAAAAGAAAGTCGTGTTAGTTACACTATTTATAAATGAAGAACGGCTGAATCGATTAGACTGAAAATTGTTTGGGAGGTAGCTCAAGTCCAGGAGACGGACATAGGATAGTTTTTATCCCCATCCTGGCACGGGTTCGCTGTATATAGGGTGTTATAGTTTGTATGAAATACTGAACTAAGTACGCGAATCAAATCGCGGGGCGGCCACTAGTAGTATATAAAAGTTAAAGTCGCTAGCCGCTGTCTGTCCATATGTATGCTTATATCTTTAAAATTACACTACGGATTTCGATAAGGTTTTCTTTAATAGAAGTGATTCCAGTAAAAGAAATTAATTCGGACCGGTGACCGGGGACATAATGTATGACTTCAAGATTTGTGTTAAACTACTGTATATCTGTATGTTATAGCACTTATAACGATGAAGAATTAATAAACCATTTCATTGCCATAGTTTTGGTTTCACGTCAGGGTCACAAGTTTAGAGGAAATCTTGTAGGTACGGCGCGCCCGTGGAAGGCCTACCTTTGTCCGGCAGTCAGTGGGTTGATGATAATGATGAATTTATTAAACGATACTGGGTTTCTTCGGAGACTGGGCCTGACTAGAACCATCATAATTTCCCTGCCCTTATCCCACACTAGGTGGGGTCGGCGCAACACGTTTCCTTTCGCCATTCATCTCTATCATTCGTCATCACTGCAGTTACACCTTTCACGTACATATCATTTTTCACACAGTCCATCCATACTTTCTTTAGTCTCCCTCTTCCCTTGTATCCTTCCACATTCATACTCATCACTTTCCTTGTCACATAGTTTTCATTCCTTCTCATGACGTGTCCATACCATTTTATTATGACATATGCCTGACTATAACCATCCACTGATATAATTTAAAAGTTAATATACTGTAGTCATGCAAGTCTGAAGGTATTCAAGTCACTGGGGTGAATTGAAATGTTGATGAATGAAAGAGTTGAAATGAATGTGAAAAATTAGGTACCTAATGAACAAGTGTGCTCCATCGTAGACCACGTCGCTGCTTAACATCCGGCAGGATGGTGGTCAAACGCTTGTTCATTGTGATAAAATAAAACTACGAATAAGTATGTAATTAATTACTTACCATCGAAGCCTATGACGCCATGCACTTCCAAGCTCTTCACGTCCTCCGGCATCGCGAAAATAACTCAAAATAAATACTAATTGTATAAAAATAACCGTGTCCACATTTATGTAGACGCCGCAAAGTTGGTTGATTTTATTACATGTAAACAACCGGTTTCCATGGTTACGCATTGTACTAGCAAAACGTCAATTTGACTTTTGTCTATGGTCATCTGTTTTTTATTTGTCTACTGTCTTGTGTGCTCGTCTCAGACCAAAAACAAATGCCTACGATTCACCAAGCGTATCCCGACGTGACAGGGGATGAGCCCATCGCCGTTATCGGGTTCACACACCTTGTGGTGTGCGGGTTTCATCACGATGTTGTCCTTCACCGTACGAGCGTTGCGTTGCGTACCTATGTACGCAACGCAACGTTTTCAGAGCCTATGCTCTGAAAACGAGTCCCATTGGTACACGTCCAGTAGCCGGACTCGAACCCGCGACCTCTCGGTTACAAGTCAAGTATCCGACCAACTGGACTACAGACGCCCCTACGTTACGACCCCCAAAACGGGAGAACTCGGTCTGCTGTGGAGATTCATGTATTCTACTTGCCATCACCACATGGTTCATTGAGTGTATTTAACCCAATGTAACAGGGGGTCATACTATGCTATTAATTTGTATATGACAGGCTTATCATATTTCTGCTTGGGCCACCATTGGACGTAGTGGCTCAGGCTGTTCCGGGGCCCCGGCAATAACGCGGGAGCGGTCACCATGTGGGGTATCCATAACGGAATTAATAGCATATAATTTACATTATTGCAGTTTGAACAAGCAAATCTATGCTAGTTCCCTTATGTTGGTGTAAATATAAATAAATATTTTTACAACAACACACACATTGCCTTCATCCCATGTTAAGTAGCTAAAGCACTTGTGTTATGGAAATCAGACAACGAGATATATTTACTTATACATATATTTTTTTTTTCATTAAAATATATACATATATAAATAAAACACTCAGACACATCCAACAAGTGCTTAAAAGCTCATCACCTAAGCACCTGTCAGCGGTGGGAATCGAACCCACGACCCTACAGCGCAGAGGCAGACATGCTGACCGCTACACCAACGGGCCCGTCAAAATAGTGTGATTTGATAAAAATATTTCTATGACTAGAGGCCCATGCACATTGAAAGAATTAATAAAATGTTGGTGAAAATATTATTTATTATTGTCGAAATTAATGTAATTGTTATTTGAAAATCATTAATCAGTACTTTATCAAGTAATCTACGTCAAAAGTTTATTTATATTATTATTTTTCATCATAATCTTCTATTATATAAATATAAAAATGAATTGATGTTTGTTAGTCTTGGTAAAACTCGAGAACTGGACCGATTTGGCTAATTTTAGTCTTGAATCACATGTGGAAGTCCAGGGAAGGATTAAAATGTTTCTTCCAATACACGGGGTACAAAAATGACTTCCTATGGCAAAACAAATTATTGCCGAGACACCTAGTTTTAATTAATTTTTGTAGGTACTTTTGAGTTGACATAAACGTTATACATATCGTCCATCGGCATGAAAGGTGTCGTAAAACAAAAAGTGTAGCTTTTGGGAAATCGACTTTTTAATATTTTTCTTTACGATTTTCACCATAACTTTTGATTTAAACTCCATACAGAATGCAAAGTAATTGCTGTCGATTGTAAATTTATTCTAGTTTCTAGTAAATGCACGTACGACTCGGAGAAATTAATACTTTGTATAGGTAACTAAAATACGTAAAATATTGTGTTATGACACTTTTCTTGCCGATGGACGATATATTAATTATGTTACATGTCCTATCCATATAAGTGAAATAATGAGAACTTACACAAATTTAATATGATTAAAATACATGCTAATCCACAAAAATATAAAAAATTATCCAGTTACAATTCAAATCTGAAATAACATCTTTTCGTCTGTTCAAATGACTACAAAATTGTTCTGAGCGATAAGGTCGCCATTTGCAATCTTACCATTGTTAGTTTTACATTCTATAATATACATTGTGCAAAAAAAAGTATATTCATTCAATAATTCAAAATGATAAACAAAGATATCACTTTCGACAAATCAAACTATGAAATAAATATTTTAATTACCTAATGCTCCTTGAAAATATCAATTCTGGCCTAACCGGTCCTAGCTCGCAAGCATCGTCTTTTGACATTCTTCGCTTTCTCCTGGATCTGTGTCTTACCAGCTTCACTAATGCGTTTTGTCTCATTTATCATGTACTGCTTAACTACGGACATAAATTCGGATAGCTGAAACAAAGAAAATATTGGCTTTTTTTGCAATGTTAACACATAGGCGGACAGTAAAATAGACACAATAGATTTTTTATTGTTATGACGCCTATAGGTGTTTACTGTCCGGGAAAGAGTTGAGTAATTAACAATGATAATGCAATTGATCTTTCTCAGAAGCATCAATAATTACATACGAAACCTAACAGAACTTGACCATTGTTTGGAGAAATCAAAGCCAGAGTTTGTGTTATACACACATCGTCTAGGGATCAAGTACATTTTAGAAGAATACAATCAAGAATATATTTTACAAAAACTGAATTCATTTATAATTTATGCAAAATGTGGTGATAAGTCATTGATACAGGAATGGGGAATTAAGTAGGAGACCAATGCAGAAGATTAGATTTGATTTAAATAAATTAGATTTTTTTTAGAGCTAAAAATATTCTTGATCCCTAGACACTTTTGATGTGTGTATATTTTGCAATTACTATTTGTTCACAATATGTATTACCATTAATCATCATCAGTCCATATTTGTCCACTGCTGGTCATAGGCCTGTCCAATTGTATGCCACACTGATCTGGTTTCGGCATCTCAGATCCAACTTCTGCAAGACATCTTGTGCATATCATCAATCCGCCTTATCTGGGGACATCCTACACTTTGTTTGCCGAGACATGGTCTCCACGCAAGAAGTACTCTATAATGGCTATTATAGGAGTCTAAACATGTGCACAAACAGCATTCATTCACTAGTTTTCACATGAACAACCTCACAAAAATCTTTTTTTTTTAAGGGCAAACAACAAAGGTAAGCTGAATGCTTATCTTTGGTTATACTTCGTGCTATAATACCCGTTTTAAACTTTTAATCGCACAAAAGATTTATGAAATTGTGTGTTGTGTACTGACAATAAAACTTAACAGCTAAATAGCTTATTCATTGGAATACTTGGCTACATTTTATCAAGACTTTCCCACGAGTACCGGATAAACTGCGGGGAACATAATATATAGTCAGAAACACTTATAGGAACTTACAAGTAATTCATCCTCCTTCTTGCCGATCTGTACAAAAGCACACTGCGCTGCGTGGCTCTTATGTTCCATCCATGGATCATCACTCTCCTCCCATCCATCAAGCTCCTTTCCACAAAGGAAACACTTGGCAGCATCCAAATCGTCATCGCCAGTGGCTACTGAATAGAAGCCAGCCTCCGCCATATTTTTTACGTTGCATTTCTTTTTGTCGTTAAATGGCCACTTTTTGAACGTTTTAACCCTCTCTTCCACTAGGAAAAGCTTTCGGGTTTCCATTTCAGATCAGAAAATTAAACAAACAACACGGAAAGAGTCGTTGTATGTAATACAAATTCAAAATAAGCAAAATGACAACTTTGACATTATGTGCGTTTAGTTATTGCTCATTGTCAACCGTCCTATGTAAAAATTAGTAATCTGTTTAATTATTATTTGCAGAAACCAAACGCTTAACTATTCACATTGCCAGATACAAAATGAGTTCTGAATACATGGGAACATCTACATCCAAACTATAGAGGGTGAAGACAGATATTCTAGTAGATTCATCATCATAGCCCATACTTGTCCACTGCTGGACATAGGCCTCTGCAAGATTCTAGTAGATTATTTGGACCCTTTTCAATTCGTCTGGTGGTCCGGATACGTCAAAAAACGTTGTTTTAAGGAATCAATACCTATGTAACAAACATAGCGATGGTATCAACTATCAAGATCTCAACTAACCTTCGGTGACGATCGTTTTGAAACGAAATGAACGTTATATGACTGTGTGTTAAATGCTATGGAAGACCCATTTTTAAGTCGATTTTCATCGTCTAATACTACTGGGATATGAACAGTGATAACTAAACTGGTCTATTCTCAAAGTTCTTGCCCCTGTATATATCATCACTATTTGTATAGATCTGCGATACAGGCGTCAAGCAAGTAAGCATATTACCTACATGATACTGCAATACGGCCTTTTTACACTTAGATAAATACATATCTTTTTTTTATTATCTAACACAATAATATCGCGCTAAAGTGATATTAACACGCCTGCCTTCTTAAATTACTTTTTTACGGGAATTTAATGTTGCACAATAATGTCGGTATCTCCAAAGAACGCACCGGTGCGGTGGCGCTACCTCAAAATTACATCCTCTGGTGCACGGGGGACTAAACCAAGCCTCCTACTTAAGATTACTACTTACCTCGCTACATAAGATTTGTTTTAATAAATTATGTACCTAGATCATCCTGACCTGCAACTCCTCGGGCCCCCTTTTTTTTTTTTTATTCGTTAAGAACAAGCGTTAATCGTTTTTTAATGCAGGTATACCTAATAATTTAACCAGTTTACTGTTTATTACAAACATTATTACATAATGTCCCTAGAAAAATAAGTGTCATAAAGAAATATTTTACCATATAAGAAAGATAATCAATTATTTTATTAGTTAAAAAGATTTCTCACAAACTAAGACTTGCAACATTGCTCGAACTTTCGTTGTCCAATGAGAGGAAACCTCAGAACAACAATCCTATGGAACTGCGATATGTACGTACTTTTGCTGCATACCTAAATAAACAAATCGGGAGACAAAAATGGCGGAATAGGGATGTACTTCTGTGTCTAGTTATCGGTGAAATTATCGATAAATATGGTGCAGGTTTATTTTTAGTTTGAATTCAAAATAATTGATAGATAAGTAAATGGATAAATTTATTGATAGGTAGGTAGATGTGGGCCGGTGTAAAGCCTTAGAAATAAAAAAATCCTCCCCTCCCAAGGGAGCCCTTGTCGTAGTAGTTACGCCCGGATGGAGTGCACTGTGACGGCTACTCGGACTGTCAAAACACGTATCCGGGCGCACTCGGACGTTTATTATGCGTTCACAGTGGACTCTGACGCTTTTCTATTTTGCGATTTGATTAGAGTTAGGTTGTATGAGTGGGCACTATGACTGAAAACCCCGTTTAACTTACCACACTGTACATGCAAGTACAATGTTTTTGTAAATTAATCTAGTGATGAAGTAGTCAGAAGAACCATAAATCGGAATAAGAGTCCTTTTAGATTTCTAAATTAATTTCCAATTGTACTATACTATAATGCCTTACAGCGTCGCAAAAAATAGTATTGATTGTGGTAGTATTTTCTTAAGTAAAGTTCGAGGTTTTGACATTTCTCCATAGTGTTACCACTTTATAAGTTTTACTCTTTTTTGCGACGCTGTAGGTATGTTAAACATCAGTATATAGGTATAGGAAAGAAAAAAGACCAGAAAAAATGTGAAAATGTAGTTTTTATATTTAATTTATATAGTAATGTAGGTAGAGCATAAACATA
The DNA here is from genome assembly GCA_012932125.1 of Conopomorpha cramerella. Lineage (NCBI taxonomy): Eukaryota > Metazoa > Arthropoda > Insecta > Lepidoptera > Gracillariidae > Conopomorpha > Conopomorpha cramerella. Next base: position 7,418 of record SJJU01013799.1, read on the forward strand.
AATGTCAAACCACGGAGTAGCAGGAAACTTAACAACGATATAATATTATAGTAGGCCTACTAACATACCTTAGTATCTAGTCCTATGACAAACATTTGTTCTGCAGAAAATCAAAATATCACATAGACAAACATATTTCCACAAAGAGTATGCATTAAAACAAAAACATGGAATAGTATGTAATATTACAAAAACAAAGCAAATTTAGATATTGCTACAGAGTCACTCACATGAACCAAAAACTTGGAATAGTAGGTAAGTATTATTACAAAATTATACATTTAGAAATTTTCTGCCAGTCCTTCGAAAATGTTCTGCAGAAAATTAAAACATCACACAGACAAAAATATTTCACCAAGATAATCAGAGAGTGAAAGTGGTGCTCACAACCATGATACCTACATGCCATGCAGAAGAATTAGAGTATGGATAAAAAAAGCAAACCTTTCAGTGCATTGTTGTAACAAAATGGCTATCATTATTTATTAGGTTTTCTTCCTTAAGACGAATGGCAATTTTCATTTGCACTCGAACTGTTTCATTTAAGCATTTTATTTTCTTTTTTAGCTGCAATACCTTCTCTTCAAGTTTTTAAGGTCCTTCAAGTGCTGCCACCTGCAAGAAAAAAATAAAGAAGCTATTGATTTTATTTCATACAGAAATTTGAAGGTAAATCAGTACAAAACCAATATTAAATATAACCTAAATTACTCAATGTTAATTACGAAAGTCTTACCAATCCTACAATATTTGGTGGAATACTTTGGTTTTTTGGCTGTTGGTGGTAGCCCGTAGATGGTTGCGGAGCATCCATAACATTTCCTGCACTAGGACATGAGTTTTCCAGCACTGGTCGGCATGGTTGCTTTGTCTGAAAGAGAAAACACTGTATAGAATAAATCACATACAGCAATAAAATATATTTAGTTATACAGTGATAGGTAGGCCAATAATGCCAATGCTAATAATGCCATGCCAGTTACTGAAATAAATACAAACTGAGATAAATTCACCAATAGTATGAGCGAGCCATCTGATATGCTCCATAACATAGTAATTTAGCAGTGGCATGATCAACTTATGCCTAGAATTTAATTAACTAAATAAGAGGATGGCATCTTTCTGCAATCTCTACCATATACTACAAGACAGAGGCTATGTTAAACTAATTTTACATTACATTGTGGATGCCACTGTAGTTCTTTGCTGTTTGAGTGGTCTCTAAAGTTCTCTAAGGTGGTAGATATATATTTTCAAAAATATTTAAGTTTTGTCTCAAAGGATATTGAATTTCCACTTACCTTTGTGAAAACTGCATCACCTTTAATCTCAAAACTGTGAGTTTTATTGAATGCACTCTCTCCAAAAGTGCAATGGGCACACATATACATATATCTTTGGTACCTGGCTGAATGTTTTATAAACCAATATTTTAGAGCCATTCTCTTTTGCGGGATTCATTTCTTGGTAATCTAAAACGAGTAAAACATAGCATTTATAAATTATGAAAGGGTTATCGATGTGAGAGAACACAACACTATCGTCATTGTTTATGTTCTGGATTGGAATGAAAAATGGATGAATTTCTGGATTTTTTACATTGCAGGGCCGATATAATATAAATCAAATAGTTACTTGAAGTTAATAACGGGTTTTAAATACAGTTTATAACATAGAAATGAGTAGATAAAACTCACCGGTGAAATGTTAGGTTTGGCCTGTTTTTGCTTTGGCATAGCCCACAATTAGCTACAGAACACTTCATAGCACAGCTATTAACGTCTTTTAGTAAAACACCACTAGAAACACACAATAATACAGTTGAAAAACGTAAAAGTCTCAGAGTTAGACAGTTGCTCATGTAAACAAAGCCGTCAACTATAATGGCGTCCGATGCAGAAAAAGTATTGACTGCGGTACTGACAAACTGAATATTGAAATCTTTTACCTAATGTAAAAATACGCATGCGAAAAAGAGATGCTATTATTTGTGTTGTTTCCTCTAAACTTACAACATTTCCATAGGATTGTTGTTCTGAGGGTGTGCCCAAGTCTTTAAGCCGCGTATCCCCTTCAGTCGTTTTTTTTTCTTGGCTCTTATGTTCAGCTTTAAAGCCGACAATTCTGCCACAAACAATGTAGTTCTCTTCGTGTTCAAGTTATAGTGTAGTCTATCGATAAAGTCTTCAATAGTGAAAGTCGTGTGAAAAACACATTAAAACGTGAGAGTGGACCATCACATTTCAATGCTGCGTGGGACATTATACGGGAATAACAAATTGATCAAATAGGAGCCCTTTCCTTTACTTCTCACTCTCACTACATTATTTTTCATCACCAACACACACAACAATTGCAGCGAAAAATTAATTTTGAAAATGAGAAATAAAGAACGCCATTTGCATCTCATCGCTTCCCGTCACAAAGTCCCCTTCAGTCGTTATCTTTCCCATTACACATTACTGTTTACATTTTCACATTACTGTCATACTTTCCAAACAAAGTTTGACAGTAATGACAGTTCTCCGCCCGAAAATATGTCAGAAAAACGTCAAAGAAAATTCCCCATTCGATGTACTTCTGGATCCAAACTGTCACTTTACTACCAACTTGACACTTTGAATTACTCTGCTACGCAGTAAGGAACAGAATATTTTTTTCTTACTCTTTCACTAATTCATGTCATCCCTTAGATAAAAAAATAATTAGACTTGCAGTCCAAAATTGACGTTTAGAAAAACATCATCTGTACCTTACTTGTATTAAGTTGGTAGTAAAGTGACAGATTGAATCCAGTACACTGATTGAGGAATTTTCAAACTCTAAAAGTTTCTTATCTAGATGTCGCTAGTAGATATCCAGGGGGACTTCTGTCAGTTACATTTCAGTGAGTTTTTTATTATTTGGGTGAGTTATTCAGACTTCAGACACTTTTGTAACATGTAGACAAACAATAAAAAAAAATACTGTCGCCTTCAATACGGACTGCTTGAAGTTAGTAATTTCGTTGACATTTGTCCCCCTAATACAACTAGCGATATCTGTCATAACTAAGAGAAGCAGGGGCCCTGAAAATTCCCCCATTCCATGCATTTTGGTGGGTAAGTGAACGACTGAAGGGGATTCGCGGCTTGCTGGTCTATTTGCGTTTGGTCTGAGTGTCATCAGACCGAACGATTGACGATTCATTAATCATTCACTCATCAAGCCCAAACCTAAAAGGAACCCCTGTGCAAAATTTCATCTTTCTAGGGTCTGTGATGGACGTTGATGAGTCAATAATGTGTGAAAAGATTTATATTATTGTAGATGATCCCAAAGCGGGGTAGGCAGAGGCACTTGCTAAAGAAAATGCCCACCGTTCACGCGCGCGTATTTAACCCAACGTGACAGGGGGTGAGCCCATCGCCGTTATAGGGTTCACACACTATGTGGTGTGCGGGTTTCATCACGATGTTGTTCTTCATCGTACAAGCGTTGCATTGCGTACATAGGCTCTAAAAAAAGGTCCCATTGGTACACTTCCAGTAGCCGGACTCGAATATTCTTCGACGTTTTTCTGACAAATTTCCGGGCTTAGAACTGTCATACTGTCCAAACAACGTTTCAGGCTAATTCCGATTATCCACCCTAGAAAATCTACCCCAGGGTAGATATTCGGAAAATGCGTGCTAGATTATCAACCCTGCCATAAAATTTAAAATTTTATTTATATGACGAAATGGATTCTTGAACGCGTGTTTTCCCACTATCCACCCTGGGGTGGATTTTCTAGGCTAGATATTTGGAATAAACCAAGTTTCACAGTAATGACAGTACTTAGACCCGAAAATCTGTCAGAAAAACGTCAAAGAATATTCCCCATTTACATCAATCTATCCAGCACAAACCCTAGACAGCTGAAATTTTGCAGGCAGGGGTTCTTTTTAGGTTTGGGCTGGGCGTTGATGAGTGAATGTTTAATGAATCTCAAATCGTTTCGGTCTGAGACACTAAGACCAAACGCAAAAGACCAGCAAAAGCCGCGAATCCCCTTCAGTCGTTCACTTTCCCACCAAAATGCATGGGAATGGGGAATCTAAATAAAAATTTTCCACTGGCTCCTGGTTGTTGCTCTTAGTTTATGACGATAGGCGCTCCCGTTGTATTAGGGGGACAAATGTCAATTCCAGTTCTTCCAGTCGTCCCATTCCAAGTGGTTAATGTAGCTCGCGTCCTGACGATGAAGCGCATTCGCCGGCGCCGTGTACTGCGGCCTGACGCAGCTCTCCAGGTACAACTCGGAGCCTTTGGTGGTCTCCATGAGACGGGACTTCCGCTCCTGGCGCAGCACCTTCCCGGCCGTCACCGCCTGCTTCCTGGATCGCGTGCATCCTGCTAAAGCTGCTGAGATCATTGCAAAGTAATTTGCGTTTCTATTGCTAAGGAAATTATGATCTGATAGCCCTGACTCTGGATAACCTAAGAGTATATCTTTTGAGATAATTGGCAAGTAATTTGCGGATGTATCATCCTCTAGACAGCCCTGGAATATAAGTTACATTAGGATGAAGCTGGAGAGATCCTTGATTAGAAAATGGGTATTTTCGAACTCTCACCCTAGAGTTTTCACCCTAGGGTGAAAACTGGGAAACGTATGTCCGAGAATTTACACCAAGCTGAGTAAATAACAGGAATCTAATCTAAACTATAGTTGACTACCAACACACTTGAAAGTATGTATGCACGTTTCCCAGTTTTCACCCTAGGGTGAAAACTCTAGGGTGAGAGATCGGAAATACCCTAGAAAATAGGATGTGTTATGTCCTGGCAGCGCAGCGCTGGACTACAGGTATATATACTCCTTTTCTTTAACTTCTGAGACAACTTTGATAGTGTCTAATTAGGTAATACCCTTTTACGCCAGTGTCTGCTGTTTCTGTACGGTCACTGAGTGCATTTCACCAGATATAAATGTTCCGATAGCCGTGTGGCGACGGTGACGTGAGAATACATGTGTCACCACCCCAGCCCAACTTTTCCCGTCAGGGGGGTCGTAAGAGACGACCGAGGGAGCTCTCCAGAGAACGGGCAGCAGCGCTCTCTGTGAGTTAAACCAAAACACCACTGCGATCGCCAACCCGCCTGCCAAGCGTGGCGATTACTGGCATTTCCCCCCAAATGACGAATCTCATTGGGGGAGGCCCTCGTCCAGCAGTGGACGTTATGTGGCTGATGATGATGAAATGTTCCGAAACTAAAAATGTTTAATTCCCTACCTTTTTTTATCGTGGTGAAATCCGTTATGGATATCTCACCGCTGACGGGGACAGCGGCGGGGTTATGTGGGACTCACACCCACTAAAACCCCACGGAGACCGCTTCCGTTATTGCCTGGGCCCCCGGAACACCCTGAGGTACTACGTCTAAGAGAGGCTCCAGCCGCGCTAGGCCTTCGCGGACTGTCTCCAGAATGAGGGCGATTAACGGACCCCTGGGGGGCAGCCTTACCTAAAGCAGCTTTGTGATTCAAGTGGAAGGTATCTATTTTTTTTTATTTTAGCCTCTGGAACGTGACAGAAGAATCAGATTTAGAACGCTACCAGTACTATTACGGGTTTCTGGAGCTGGTCTCCGATGTGTCCTTCCGCACCAACCTGCAGAACTTCTGGAAGTATCAAGGCGATGATACGCTGAAGGGCCATGACCTGTTGCAGCTGGCTTTGCAGGTGCATCCGACGTTGTCTTTGAGGGTTATCGTTTCGAAGACTGATAAAGAGGTTAGTATTACCCACGAACGAAAATTTGATTTAATAATTTTAAAGAAAAAAGAGCTGTGATTTTTTAAGGCCGGCCACATACATTCGGAAATTTCCGTACGAAATGTGGCGATTCAAGCATACAATTAAGCTTCCAACCATGGTTGTTGTTATGAACTTGAGTTTAACAGACGTTTTTACTTGAATTGTATTCCGGAACGGAATTCCGAATGTATGTGACCGCTCTAAAGGTCCTCTCGATTTATCTAGGTGCAAACTTCAAACCCTGACTTCCTTATAATGGAACCTTTGAAATACACATTGTTTTCCAACAAAATAAAAATCTATTCAAACACGACGAAGTTCGAATTCGCGAGCAAACATAAAAAAGCATGTCCCGACGAATTGAAAAATACTCCTTTTTTAATACAAACTTTACGCCTTTTAATCCCAAAGCGGGATAGGAAGAGGTTCACCAAGCGCATTTAACCCAACGTGACAGGGGGTGAGCCCATCGCCGTTATAGAGTTCACACACTATGTGGTGTTCGAGTTTCATCACGATGTTGTTCTTCATCGTACAAGCGTTGCGTTGAGTACATAGGCTCTGAAAAAAAGTCCCTTTGGTACACTTCCAGTAGCCGGACTCGAACCCGCGTTACAAGTCAAGTATCCCACCAACTGGACCACAGACGAAGTTGAAGTTGTTTGAAGTTTCTTAACCCTTTACCAGTCAGAGGGAATGTAGGTTCCACTGAATATTGAACCTTAGTCCGTTGAAATACAGTCTAAAATCGATGAATTTCAAACATAACTTCTGCCTCTTAAAGGGTTAAAGAGGAACTAGGTCGAACCGTAGACGTTTTCTTTGAATTCAGGCACTGTTTCCACCTCATGCATCTAAACTCCATCAAACATAGTAAAAAACAAATTTATTAATATAATTAGTGATAGTACTAGGTGTATAAGTAATATGTTAAGTTATTGAAATATTTATTGTATTATCTTTATCTTTAAACGAGCAATTCTTGTATAATAATTGGAATCTCGGAAACGGCTGCACCGATTCTCATGAAATTTGGTATGTAGAGGGATTTGGGGGCGATAAATCGATCTAGCTAGGTTTAATTTTTAGAACACATCTTTCCAACCGTGTTTTCCGGCATGAAAAATTGCTCAAATTGTTAATACGACTCTTACTGACATCTATTGCCGAGTAGTAATACTATGCTATACGTAGGATGGTGCGGGGACGTTTTGGTTTTGAAGTAACTAGAGATGGGGTTATGAAAAAATCGAAGGAAAATAATCGATTTTATAATAATCGAGCGAAGCTCGGTCGTCCAGGTACTATTATTTAAAAATGTAATTTTATAATTTTGTTGCCACACCCTAACAGGGTTTGTTCTTAGATTTAAGACTGAATACTGAATATATAAAAATAAATACTGGAACCCCTAACCTTTTCTCTCCAGGTCCAATGGGTCCCGGTGATGACAGAGATGGGCATCTGCATGACCTTCAACTCCCAGTACGCGGAATTCCAGAATCTTCTGGAAGACGTCGACTGGACGCTGGAGGAGCTGCTAAAGTGTCACTATCACAGTGGACAGTGCTTTGTCAGAATTGATTCTGTAATCAACGGTGTAAGGGTAAGTCAAAATGAGCTATTGGATTAAAAAAAAACACAAAAAAATTATGATGTTTTTATATGACAGATGGCGCTTACTACAAAGCTACAAAAGATTGAATTGATTAATACTTTATTATTATTTTCACAGCTAAAGACCGCAAAAGTACGCATTGCTTTTATACATAGGTAGCCAGCTAGAAAGAAAACAAAGATAAAGCTGTAGATTTATTTTCATTGACCGCACAATTTGAATCAACTTGTTTTTAGCTTCATCAGCGCCATCCGTGGTCTTTTATGTAATCGTTTGACATTATTTTTTTTATTTAATTAGCCATTAAAGAGGCAAAAGTAAAACAAACGATCTGCTAAAAACAACTTTTTTTCTTCTTGTGGACTCGGGCTTTGGCCCATTTGCCATCAGTCAAGTATAAACTCTTCGTGTAGTAATAGTACATATACATCTAAATATATAAAAGGAAAAGCTGACTGAATGACTGACTGACTGACATATTATCATCGCACAGCCCAAACGGCGAAACGTAGACACTTGAAATTTGGTACGGACGTAGCTTAGGTACCATAGAGGTGCACTAAGAAAGGAATTCCTGAAATTCCCACGGAAACGGAAATAAACGGGAAAATTCTTTTGTATGAAAAATCTAAACCGCTCAAGTTAGACGCTTGAAATTTGGGATGCGTCCTATTTGCTTAGTGCTATTGTTAGTTAGACTCCATATATTAAAATGAAAAAAATGCGTCTTTTTTCGCTGATTCCGAATATGTATATAATTTGATTTTGAAAAAAATGTTGGATGCGCCCCTTATGCTTATGACGGCAGTACTAAACTACGCGAATTAAATCGCGGGCCGTCCACTAGTATACATATATATAGTCGATGTCATTGTCACAGTCTATCGATAAACTCGTCAAAGTCGTGTCAAAATGTCATTAAAACATAAGGGTGGGCCATCACATCTCAATGCTGCATGGAGCATTACAGGGGAATAGTCATCATCATCATCACCAGCCCATACTTGTCCACTGCTGGACATAGGCCTCTCCAATTGCACGCCACTAGGAATAGTAAATTAATGAAATAGGAGAACTCTCCTTTACTTCTCACTCTCACTACATTGTTTTCGCCTCCAGCACATTAACACTAATTCCACCGCATTAACACAATACCTAATTGCAGCGAAAAATGAATTTTGAAAATCATACTTCTTACTAATATTATAAATGGGAAAGTGAGTTTGTTTGTTTGTTCCGCTTTCATGCCGTAACTACAGAACCGATTGCTTTGAAATTTTGCAGACGTATAGTTAGAAGTCCGGTTTAAATCATACGGTTATTTTTTATCCCGAAAAAAATTGATGTTCCCGAGGGAAAACAAAAATATTCCTTTATACAGAAATATAACCGAAGTCCACCCGGGCAAAGTCGCGGCCGGAAAGCTAGTGAGTAATAAAGAAGCCATTTGCATCTCATCGCTTCCCGCGCAAAAACCCAAAACAACATTTGCCCTAGCAAGCGCGTCAAGAATGAACAAACACGTGCTGCCACCCTAGCACAGCGCTCCAAGAAATAAGTGACAAGACATGTAAAACTAGCTGAGTCGCACGAAGCGTGACATAACAGCCAATCAGAGCGCATATTTGTTCTATGTCATGTCTTTCTTGAGGCGCGTGTTAGGCCTGCTGTGATTGGCTACTATGTCACACATCGTACGTGCTTAGCTTGTTTCAACCAATCGCAGTGCCTGATATGTCTTGTCATGTCTTTCTAATGCAGACATTAGACGATACGTTTTGATCTCAGTTTTACCACAGTCATAAATATGATTGACGGATTTCCTATCGTCTAATATAGTGAATGATGTTTGAATTAGTATTAGTACTTAGTCATTCCATAAATCATGACTGATGGAATTTAATGACGCTTGCATGAGCGTCTAATGTCTGCCTTAGAGCGCTTTGCTGAAAAGAAGCATGCTTGAAACTAAAGTCTTTTGTATAGTCCCAATGCGGAATTTTCAGGGCCCCTGTTTCTCTTAGTTATGACAGATGGCGCTAGCTGTAGTAGGGGTAAAAAGTCAAGGAAACGACTAACTTCAAGCAATCAAAACAGAATATTTTTTTTATTGATTATCTACATGTTACAAAACGAGACAAAGAACGTTTAGAGCGTCTGTGGTCCAGTTGGTCGGATACTTGACTTGTAACTGGGAGGTCCCGGGTTCGAGTCCGGCTACTGGACGTGTACCAATGGGACTCTTTTTCAGAGCTTATGTACGCAACGCAACGATCGTACGGTGAAGGACAACATCGTGATGAAACCCGCACACCACAAGGTGTGTGAACCCTATAACGGCGATGGGCTCACCCCCTGTCACGTTGGCTTAAATACGCTTGGTGAACCGTGGGTATTTGCTTTAGCAAGTGCCTCTGCCTACCCCTCTTTGGGATTAAAGGCGTGAAGTGTATTTATTTCTTTTTTATTTTTATGTTACAAAAGTGAAGTCAAAATTACTCACCCAAATAATAAAAAAACGCACTAAAATATAACTGACAGAAGTCCCCCTGGATATCTACTAGCGACATCTAGATAAGAAATTGTTGGAATTTGAAAATTCCCCATTCTCAGACCAAACACAACTAGATTTGAAAACCGAGTAGCACCTTCAGAACTTCACTTTGTCTTTTCCAATTAGCCATGTACCTCAAATCTTAAGTGGTACTTTTTTCTGCCTTTTCGTATAGGATTAAGCATAATTTTCAAATGTTACTATGAGAACCCCTACATGAAAGTGAATATTTGTCGAGTTATTGAATTTCAAACTTAATTTTTCGACATACAGTGCGTAATGGCTCTAAGATGTAATATATTGTACCTACAAGAAATAAATGATATCAATTAAGATTGGCGTTTGATTGTCAAACAGTTTGTGTTTCAAGTTTGTAGGTAGGTATTTGTGAAAATAATAATACTTCAATGAAATCCATCTCTGGCTCTTTGCAAGTCTTCCGCAAGGTTTGTTTTTATGTACAGAGACGAGACAGAGACGTTATAGTCGTTATTTACTTGATTGACAGAAGATTTGACGTATAGTTGTATTGATTTGATAATATTTTCACATTTGGTGGCGATAATAATAGTTTTTTAAGCCATAACCACTGTATGTAGAAAAATTAAGTTTGAAATTCAATAACTGGACAAATATTCACTTTCATGTAGGGGTTCTCATAGTAACATTTGAAAATGATGCTTAATCCTATACGAAAAGGCAAAAAAAGTACCACTTAAGATTTGAGGTACATGGCTAATTAACAGTGGCGTGCACACCATATAGGCAAAAAGACACTGCCTACCTTAGTATTTTAACTACACGATCTAATAAAAGAGTTATTGATACATCTTTTTTTGTTATACTCACGACATAGGCTAACCAAGGTCCTGTGTTTTGTGGGTGAGTAGATAGGTATGTTTCGTTAAGACAAGTTACCTATACATAGGTGTCAATCCTTGGGGATTACTGCCTACCTTGTCGTAAAAGCCAGTGCACACCACTGCTAATTAAATGAATGAAATCTGCGTCCGTCTGTGGTCCAAGCGAGCGTCTGTGGTCCAGTTGGTCGGATACTTGACTTGTAAGCGAGAGGTCGCGGGTTCGAGTCCGGCTACTGGACGTGTACCAATGGGACTCTTTTTCAGAGCTATGTACGCAACGCAACGCTCGTACGGTGAAGGACAACATCGTGATGAAACCCGCACACCATAAGGTGTGTTTGTGAACCCTATAACGGCGATGGGCTCACCCCCTGTCACGTTGGGTTAAATACGCTCGGTGAATCGTGGGTATTTGCTTTAGCAAGTGCCTCTGCCTACCCCTCTTTGGGATTAAAGGCGTGAAGTGTATTTATTTTTTTATTTTTTTTTTAAATCTGCGCAAACGATCAATCCCATTCTCGTTCGCAGTACTTCATTCACTCACCGTACGACATTCCAACCGCCATATCGAACCCCACGGGCGAGGTGCTGCCTGGTGAGGAGCTGATCATGGACTTCAAGGCCGTGGAGATTCAAGCCGCGCCCGGAGTCAAGAAGCTGAGACCTGAACAGAGGAGGTGCCGGTACCCTGACGAGTGGCTGAATGACTCTATCAGGGTTTGTTGTGTTTCGTAAGGAATGAACGAGGAGTTTTAAAGAGGTACCGAATAAAAACCAAAAGAGCTAGTCCAACTCACAAACTCCCAAACTGACGTTTTTAAAATGGCGAATTTTCTTTGACGTTTCTCTGACAGGTTTTCGGGCGGAGAACTGTCATTATTATTATTTTTTTTTCTTTTTCTTGGCTCTTATGTCCAGCTTTAAAGCCGACAATTCTGCCACAAACAATGTGTTCAAGTTATAGTATAGTCATAGTAAGTCGTCAATAGTCAAGGGCGTGTCAAAAACACATTAAAACGTGAGGGTGGACCATCACATTTCAATGCTGCGTGGAACTTTATACGGGAATAACAAATTGATCAAATAGGAGTCCTCTCCTTTATTTCTCACTCTCACTACATTATTTTTCATCACCAGCACATTATTACACTAAATCCACCACATTAACACAATAATTGCAGCGAATAATTAATTTTGAAAATGAGAAATAAAGAACGCCATTTGCATCTTATCGCTTCCCGTCACAAAAGCCGTCATTACTATTATACTTTCCAAACAAAGTTTGACAGTATTGACACTTCTCCGCCCAAAATTCTGTCAGAAAAACATCAAAGAAAATTTCCCATAGGACAACCAGGAGAACGGCAAAACGTCATCCATACCAGGTGGTTTTACCATTTACGCGAACCAAACGGTTTGCGTCCACTTTCATAGTGCGTACCTCCAGGATGTGGAATGACTTGCCGGAGTGTGTGTTTC
>SJJU01013806.1:0-30745 GCA_012932125.1 Conopomorpha cramerella
AATGTGCCTGGGCACATCCAATGGATGTATTTTTTTCATAAGAACCTTCTGCTATCATAAGCACAACAAAGGAAGAATAGGGAATTTTTAAACTCCAAAATTTCTTATCTAGATGTCGCTAGTAGGTGTCCAGGGTGACTTCTGTCAATTATGTTTTATTACGTTTTTTTTATTATTTCGGTAAGTTATTTAAACTTACAGTCACTACTGTAACATGTAAAAGACACAAAGTAAAAATAAAATTACTGTCACCTTCAAAACTGACTGCTTAATGTTAATCATTTCGTTGACATTTATCCTCCGTAATACAGCTAGCGCCATCTGTCATAACTAAGAGAAACAAGGGCCCCGCAAATTTCCCATTAGCAATATCGGTTCACCCGTTCCGGAGTTATGCGGTTACCAACACAATTTGCGATTCATTTCTTATATTATAGATATCCTACTATAGGAGTGAGAATATATTGATCACCCACTGAGTTAGTGGATCCACAAAAAACGAACTAAACATAAGTAGGGAATCCGTGACGTTAGATTAAATATTGTTCTTCATAATATGATTGATATTAGGAGGAAAATGTCAGTCATGTCTCGGGAAAAGGGATGGCGTTTGAAAAATGCATCACGTAAGGATAACTCTCGCCATAATAGAACGGACGGTCTTTCCAATGTTTGCTTAAAGAGACAGGTACAATATATTAGGAGTCCAAAAAAAGTTGGGAGGTCGAGTGATGGCGTATTCAATTTGTATTACTAATCCTTAGTAATATATTAAAATGCAAAAGTATATATGCAAAAGTTATAGAATATATTCATTCATTCATTCATTAACACTCACAAATCCTGACCAATATTTTGATTGAAAATCGACACTGAAACTAGTCGTGGCCATCAATGTCATAGAGGAAAATTAGTTTCAAAATGCTTCAATATAAGTCTAAAAGTAGCATACATCATGTCTACAAAAATTCTGTCCACCTCATACATGGGTTTATATATATAGATTTTTATGTACATACATAGAATCTGTACTAATATTTACTCTTATTATTTTAGTAGTAGGATGGAACATGCTCGACCGGATAGCGACACACACTACCCATTACATTATATGTTAAGTTCCGTTATATATGAATTAGGTTACCTGGAAGAAATCGCTTTGATCGATAAGGTCGCCATTTGCAATCTTACCATTGTTAGTTTTACATTTTGTAATGTACAGTGTGCAATAAAGAGTTTATTAATTCATTCATTCATTCAGAATCTGCTCTTTATCGGCCTTTCGGCTTTTTGTACGAGATATTATTCCTAATTACAGGGAGTTAGGTCAGAAAATATTTTACCCGAAAATGTTATGATCGCGCGAACCTAATTGGCAATCTGTGGTTTTTTTTTCGTTTCGATCCCGAGACAATAGAAGCCTTTCGTAATCCAACAGATTACTTAGACTTAGAACCCTTAGATAAGAGGCCACTAATGAATGGGGTCTTATGAGGGACCTCTGACAAAACATAGGATTAAGACGAGCGTAGACTTTAGTTAAACTATGTCACAAAATAAATGGTATATTCATGGTTATTCAGGGCATCTATTCATCTCCTGCGGGAATAATTTGGAATAACTTAGGTTTTAGAACGGGCAAGTTTGTTGTTAGGATAGTTCAGTACTAATTTTGTAGGTTTTTAGCTTTCAGGTATTTGAAATGAATATGTTAATATAGATATTATTATGCAATTAACAGTATTTTTATTGTGTGCTCAACACTTTGAAACGGCTTGAAAGGTTTGGTTGAATAGCGCAAATGTTTCTCGTATAACTCAGTAGGCTATTAGAAATATCCCCTTGTACAGTCACGTCTATGCACTTAGAAACATTTAAAAGCCATTTTCTTATAAAGCAATGAAGGGAATGTTATGCTTTTGCGAATATGGTATTCTAAATTCCTTACTACGGTGTAATAGTTCTAATATTAAAGTAGCAGGCTTTATTTTAGAAGAAAGTTGCTTTGAAATGTAAACTAAGTGTATACATGTTTATGAACTGTGTGTGACTGTATAGTATGTTTCAAAAGTTTTGAAGAAACCAAAACTAACATACATTACATTACAAAACTAACAATATTTAAGCTGTTTATTTATTAATCTCTCATTATACAAATACTCAAGGAAATAAATAATCTGTCATTAGGCACCGTCTATATGAATATCAACCTTGTGGTGTTTGAATATTTTGCTAGCCGACTTCGTAATTACTTGTATGACGATTGTGGAAGGATATTAAAGGACTTTATATGACAGGCGTGCGTTTCACTATAAATAAATGTTACATCTAGGTATTTAGTTCATTATTAACTTAAGACCATTATACGAGTAGAACGCAATAAAGAATTAAGAATTGATTTCATAATCCGTGGTAAATGGCAGAAGCTGGATGCGAGAAGCCGAAAACAGATCACAGTGGCGTGCAATTGGAGAGGCCTATGTCCAGCAGTGGACAAGTATGGGCTGATGATGATGATCCGTGGTAAAAGGTAGCTTCTCATTATACCGAGTTGAACATTCTACACCAGCTTGCGCAGAAATAGCTGTTTAAACTCTAGAGAAACTGAAATGTCCTAACACTGAACTGAAAGTGGAACCTTACTTCATAAACGGGGGCAGAAATTTCAATCAACTCCGGGATGACCTTATTGAAGGCATTAGTTTCTCATAATCCCGTTAGGTAATGAAGGACGAAGCAAACAGTCCCGGCCGGGTATTGGATCTCATTTCAATCGGAATAACATTTACCGGGTCGATCGGGGTCGTAGACGCTCTTGCATTAGGCTTGGTGTCCATTGGTGATGAACTTTTTTATGTTACGGTGATAAAAATAATATTAGTTTATGATTTGCTGTATTTTACGTTTTTATAGGTACGTTACACAACGTATCGCCCTGAACATTATTATAGTATCTTAAGCATAAAGTAATATTAACATCAGACACGAGATGCCTATGAAAGTAACTGTAAAATACAGTATGTTTCAAATATGTAACACACACTTTACAGCAATCAAGTCAGCTAGTCTACGCTCGTAGCCGGCCGTAGCTCGTAGTCGTTTCCCTCTAAAGCTACGACGTAGCACTTCAATTTCTTGCGCTGCCTTGGTTTGGAAACTGGCAATTTCGCATATAAATTCGGAGAAGTCGAGCTGAGCGAATTCCCGATGATAGCTTTTATACGATTGAGTTAGATTTTAGCTATCCACGTTGAAACGTAATGTATGAAATACGAAGAAATATGTTATGGAAATCACAGGTTCTGTATTGGAGAATCTAAAACATGTTGGTTGTCTAAAACAATAAATATTCTTGAGAGTACAAAAATTGTGAATTAGGTGGTTTCTCATATCTATCTATGTATGTTTTATTAATTTAGTTAACATAAAAACGACTATTTCTGCAGGATTAACCTCATGCGGCAGTGTTTATATTATTTCTGTGTAGGAGTTAGTTAATTCAACTAAAACTTATGAATATGTACAAAACAATTATTAGTAGAAGCGTTTGTCTATTGCTTGCATATACTTAGACCATCAATTAAAATTAAGGGCTTTATATAGAGGTAAGTATATCCTCAATAACTACCGAGTAAAAAATACACAAGGGATATTGTTATTATGTTTTATAAGTTTAATCCAGGAATGTGTCTGGAATTACGGGGAAACAACTTGTGTTAATCTTAACACTTGTTTTTGAACTTGCAATCGGGAGACTGTAGGTTTGAGACCGG
Source organism: Conopomorpha cramerella (assembly GCA_012932125.1). Classification (NCBI taxonomy): domain Eukaryota; kingdom Metazoa; phylum Arthropoda; class Insecta; order Lepidoptera; family Gracillariidae; genus Conopomorpha; species Conopomorpha cramerella. Next base: position 3,774 of record SJJU01013806.1, read on the forward strand.
CTACATAATAAGTGTAACTCCTCTTCAGAGTGCAATACAAAAAGTAAATTGTCCTAATAAAACCCATAAACCATACGGTGTGTGCTTCCTATAATAGCGACAACCCCTCCGCCTATCACGTCTTAACTTACATATGTGTGCCTGCCCCGTCACCTTCAAGATGTAGATGATACGTTCGTTTTCGCAACTCGACGTCCAATGCGCCAGTTGTGCGTGATTTGGGTGGCGCTGCTCCAACCACCCCAGCTCCTCGAGGAACCGTAACAAACAGTTGTGTCCTTCACGATCTCCTGCAGGAATCGCCTGGGACGCCAGATAAATCGCCCTGTATTTTTCACAATCTGGCACACCATTAAGATGTGTTTCGTTGTCTCCTCTGCCTCCATTCATGCTCTGGGCTATCTGTAAGTCCTAAATTAAAAACATGTTTATTTAATAGCGAGTGGCGGGTTGTTATACCGTCCTCCTCAAACAAAAGTACATACAGCACAGCACAGCACAACCCTCGACGTCAGTATTTCACGTCATCCACATTGATACAATTATTCGAGCCTACACGCCGATTTCCTCATATTACCAGATCTCAGAAAACCTTTACCTGCGGACCTTGCACTGACGTCGACGGTCTGCTCAACAAGCTTAGCAAATATTTGTCCTAGCCTAGACCGTGTTTGTCCTAATCAAGGTTCGTGGCGGTAGAAATACAGTTTCCGATTGGAAAAACGGTGCGACTTTTCTCCGGTCTTCTTTTTTTTTTAGTGCACTGTAAGGTCTTTACGTGACTGCCAGCATTTTACAAAGCCGCTTGTAAGGGTCGTTAATGACTTTAAATGAATAGAGGACGTGTGCAATCTCCTGAAAACTTGGTCGAATTAAAGACCCTGATTAATTCAATTGTTCAATTAATGTTGATTGTTATTAGGTGGGTTGGATTAAGGTAGAACACGTTCGAACAAACTCTGCTGAAGATAGCTAGGAAACTTTAGTGTGGTCGTTTCTGTGAAAATTCTGTTTTTGTGTTTCTATTTCCGATGAGAATTTATACAACAGGTGATTTATAAACGTCCAACTTTAATAAATATAAAATAAGACCGTGACATTTGCTTAGCTTCCGCCTACACCAATTTGGGATTAAAAGTGTTCCTATATACTCGTATTTTAATTCTACATTATGAAGTTGATCCACCAAACCGATGACGTCTTAAACAAAAAGGGGGAGTAAAAAAACGTGCCCACGTCGGTTTTTAATACGTATGAAGATATTTATGACTGTCGATTTTATCAAGTCTATTGTCTCTTTCTGGCCTGTCAGAACAAAAACTGGACTTGCAATCTGATGTTTAGAATAAAACGTGACAACGATATTAAAAACATGCAGGAGTGAAATAGTAAGACACAATATCGCATATCCCTTAATGCGTATCAAGACAAATCTCGATCAGTAGAAGTGAATAATTTTCCATAAATTTTGGTGGGAAAAAGACAGACTGAAGTAGCTTGCAAGTCTAGTTGTGTTATATGAATCCCAAAAGGAAATGTCGTCTTACTCTCAAATTTAAAAAACAAACAACGTTCCATAATTCTAAAGCCGGAAACACAAGCCGCTGTCAACATTCCCGACGTAGTCTCATCTAAGTGGAGTGCGGTGAAGTATCGATACCCTCGGCCTTGCGACGCCGGCGGCTGCGGGCGCCCGAGGGCCGATGTGTCCCCGAGATACAGTCAGCCAATGTCGAGGGCCCTCGCCATCATTGAGTGTAAACTTAACCTAAAAGCTTCACGTCGATACTCGAAACATGCTGTGATTTATTTCTGTGTACGGTTAGGTGCTGATGGCTTAACAAAAACACGGAAATTCGTGAGTGTTTCTGGGCAATGAAAGAAATTGGCAAGCTCAACTATATGACTGACCCAACACCCTATCTAATTACTAAATATACCTAGTAATAATACAATATAACTTCACGCCTTTTACTCCCAAAGCGGGTTAGGCAGAGGTACTTGCTAAGCAAATGCTCACGGTTCACCAAGCGTAGTAATAGTTGTAGGATTTCTTGCTGATACTTAATTTTGATGCCCAACACTTTACTGTTGGCAATTGAGAACTTTTTGTTACGGTAATTGTTCCAAAATTTACAAATAACACTTTCGGGGATACTCGAAATACAAAGACAACAGAAGTTTTATTATCAAAACATAAGTTAGTAAATATAATCAATGAACTAATTATAATACACTATCATCGCAAGTTATCGCTTAGGAATCGTTATGTGTCGTGGTACGGGGGCATAACAACATACGCTATGTTGGCTGTCAGAAAAGTTTTTGGCAGTAACTGTCAGTGAAGTGAGCAGTTACTAAATGCTTGCTGTCCATTGCTGGTAGGATTTTTTGATGCATTTTTAGGTAAGTAATAATTTTAAAAACTTTTGACCACTTCTACGTGATTGCTGACAATCTTAAATGCTTATATTTGAATTTTCGGCCCGTGTTGTGGGCCCCACCCTGTATATGTATGCAATGTTTGACGTTGTCACATCAAACTACTGTCCGTAAACCGACTTGACTACAGACAACCATTTTTTGTCACTGTCGCAATTTAAAAGTCTTCGAACGTTTTAGTTACACAAGGATTTGATGATATCAAACATCACTTTTTTGGTCGTCTGTCTGTACAGCGGTCGAGCGGAAGTGGGTTTAAAAGTATTGTTAAAGAAGGTATTGTGAAGTATTATACGCCTGGGGGTTGGAACAAGCCTTGATTTATTATTTCAATGTAGAGGGAGGTACCATAGATCTGAAGTTATTGTAGATGTAAAGATCCCCTCGGGTGAAAGCTTTACTTACGTCACGGATTTTTCTAAAGTATAATCTTTTTGTGATTAATAATATAAAGTCACTTGAACCATTACATATTCATATTAGTGTCCCCGCTTACTTAAGATATTAAACATACATAGATACTTATTAAAGGCAAATATAGATATCTGGCGGCCATAAAATTACATATTATAGGTAATTGGTTGATCTATCGTTTCTACAAATGGCAAAAAGTTCATATCTAGTTATCAGTCTAAATGTATATAAAATTTAGAACTAACGAAATACATTAACAAAAAGTTATTATGTATCTAAGGTTAATTTTGAAAAAAAAACGTTACCGATAATTTTTTAACGAAACGCGCACGCGGTAAGCTCGATCTTGTGAACAATATTGAGTTAAGAACTTTACCGCTTCCTTTGTTTCCATAATATTTTTTTTGGAATGCAAAAACATTTTAAATGTGTCGATCAAAGGAAGAATTAAGGTGGAAAGAAAAACGAAACATTCCGTCAGAAGAATGCCTAATCTCACCGAAACAACAAATTCCAACTACAAAGGACGTCGAAGCGTAAAAAGTTTGAACAAGTTGAGTTACACAAGTTTACGTCTGTTAATAGACCTCTTGTATAATGTAAAGTTTCACCTCATTGGGGTCAGAATACTTTTTTATTACTCTTCTATTGTGTTCTCGGAATCAAAATTAACAGCCTCCCGTAAACCACAATAGACGGACGGCGGTTAAATGAGAACAGATAAGGAAAATAAAACTTAATTGACGAACAACGCTTATACTGGGCTTACACTTGAGTTGTTTGTGTATATTTGGTATCTATTTTAGAAATAGAAGCACGTGTAGGTGACGCATGCTGTATTGACACTAATTCATCATCCATACCAGATGGATTTGCCAGTTACGCGAACCAAACGGTTTGCGTCCACTTTCATAGTGCGAACCGCCAGGATGTGGAACGACTTGCCGGAGTCTGTGTTTCCTGCACAGTACCTACAGTCTGAAGGTCTTCTAGTCGCGGTTGAATAGGTACCTAATGAACAAGTGTGCTCCATCGTAGACCACATCGCTGCTTAACATCAGGCAGGATGGTGGTCAAACGCTTTTTCGTAGTGATAAAAAAAATGTAATCATCAAATCATGACGGGCTCGTTGATTTAGTGGTCAGCATGTCTGCTTCTATTCCGTAAGGCCGTGGGTTCGATTCTCACCGCTGAGAGTATTAGAGTATTTAGGTGATGAGTTTTTAAGTACTTGTAGGATGTGTATGGGTGGTTTATTTATATAATTATGTATTTATAAGAAAAAAATGTATTTAAGTAAATATATTTCGTTGTCTGAATTCCATAACACAAGTGCTGTAGCTACTTAACATGCGATGAAGGCAATGTGTGTGTGTTGTTGTTAAATATTTATTTATTTTAATCAATACAGAGTATAAAACAACGGTGCCTCCAACTGTTTGTCCCTATGTATGTTTTAGATCTTTAAAACTAAACATTGGATTTTGATGTGATTTTCTTTGATTCATAGAGATAATTTAGAGGATGGATTACATGTATAATACATACTATAAGGAGGGAAACACTGTTAATTATCTCCATTTCTTGGCAAAACAAAATTGCTGAGTCAGTATGCAGATATGTACTAGACATAGTATAAAACAAAGTCACCTCCCGCTGTCTATCCCTATGTATGGTTAGATCTCTAGAGAAACTACGCAACGGTTTTTGATGTGGTATGAAAATCAACAATAAGGGTTGGTACTCTCACTGTATGTGTAAGTGAATTATCTTATCATTTATTTTCTTAGCAGTGCATAGTACAAATAAAGCCATCTCCTGCAGTCTGTCCTTAAATATGCTTAGATATTTGAATTTTGATGCGTTTTTCTTAGTAGATAGATGATTCTTGAGGAAGGTTTATATGTTTCTCATGGAGGTAATTGTCGAAACTGTACCAAATTTAAATGGGGCGAAATGGGAACCACCAGCTTTCAAACAAAATTAATTGTCCAAAACGATTGGCCCAGTACTTTTGGAGTAAGAAACATAAAAAAATACCGTCGAATTAAGAACCTCTTCCTTTTTTCTTGAGGACGGTTAAAAATTGACCTTAACGTCTATTGACAATCATTATGAGTCAACCTTAGCAAGGTAAAACGTCGACTGTACAAAATCACGCTAGGTTAGAATATGTCAACACGTTGCCAGCCAAAGAGGAAAACATACGGGAAATGAACTTTTCCAATCGTCAGAGTGTGAAATCCTGGCTGGAAAAAAATCTAAAAAAAGAAAAGTAAGCACATAACACAGAGGAAAAATAAACATTCTTGAAAAAAGAACGAACTTTTAGGAAAGTTTAAAGTCGTCTTCGCTTCTCGGGCTTAGGCCGTTGTCGCGAACACTCAATTATTTATCACGAGACAGTATAAAACTGCTGTTGAAACTGAATTTAACAAATTACAAGCTTTGACTAATAGCGTACAGCTGACGCTTTCTTAATTTCAGCACAAACTGTTCCCCGATAATCGGTACTTTAATTTTATATTATGAATTTAGCTTGAGTTTAATGTGACTGAGCCATTTACTATAGTTTGTTTTATTGTTAGAGGAATAGACGTCGCGTCGTATACTTTGGTGCCATATTGAATTTAAGGGATATTAGACATTTTCCCACAGCTACAGTCGAGTTTCGGTTCATAAATAAGTTGTTATGATTGTCAAATTCTTGGGGTCATTGTTAAACCTTAGCATTTAAGTCAATATTTTAAATAAAGATTTATTATTATTATTATATAAAAGAAAACTAAGTACGTTAAAAAACTGTACACTTATGTATAGCTTGAGAGTTGATTATTAGAGTTGTCTATGAGCTTTTCCGTTTATATACACACATATTTTTTCCCTTTCAAAGAACTAGGTAATAGAAAATGTAGTTCTAACTTTTCAACATAATTCTATCGATAGAAAATCTGCTTCAATAACAAAAGTAGGAACGAATTAATCTCACTGGAAACTCTCTAAAGACGCTCTTTTACAAAGTAAGCAATCACACAAAACAGCGTAAGGGGAAGAAACCAACACAAATACAAAAAGAAATCCTATATTCGAAAGTGATATATAAAATTCACATCCCAATATTTAAACCACGCTGCGGTACACTTGGCAACCTACATTCGCAGCGTGCTTTCGCCTCACTACTCCCGCTTAGGCCTGAAATATTCCGAGGCCCACTCCGCCGCCGCCGGCTACCAGCTCCCGCGCAAATAGCCCGTGAATTATATACGAGGTATGCAGGAACTTCGAACACACCTGTGTAGATGTTGGACTATATACGAAAAAGATGCTGCATTTTACAATAGACCGTTCTTCGGCTTTACGAAGTTCTGTGGTTATGAACGCACAAAAAATAAAATAAATACACTTCAAGCCTTTTAATCCTAAAGCGGGGTAGGTAGAGGCACTTGCTAAAGCAAATGTCCACAGTTCTCCAAGATAATCGCAAATACTACAATAATCTTATTAATGTATAAACCGAAACCGCTCAAGCTCAAGTGATTTGGAATTTCGCATACACTTGTGTTCTAAGGAGATTAGCTTTGACAAGGTTCTTTCTTTGATATGAATGTGCATGATATAGGTATATTATGTACAATTGATTTGAATTTCAGAAAACTACTAGTAAGTTAGAATCCTAATAAAAGTTCTCTATGTAAAATGTTGTTTCAAAATAAGTATCTCGATGCTTGTTCTATACAAAACGATGCAAACCAGTAGGTAAGGTGTCGGAGTAATCCTGCATGAAATTGTGAGAAGGGGACCGAGCTAAAAGTAAAAATCAACTTTACCTTTTTACGTCGAAATCCTGACAAAGGAAATAAATGGGGTGGTATTAAGACGAAGTCAATTTAACAAATGGCAGCGATTGACGTTGCTCGGTGAAAAAAAGAAAATGTACAACAAATCATCGGTCGGGACTGGCTCAAAGCGATCCGCGGCCAAGCGCGCCACGCTATTACCAAGGAACGTGCTTAGAATCGCGGCTGAAGTAATTCTGGTTTATTCTAACAACAAGGAACCTGATACGATAACGTCGGAAAGGTCCAGATTCAATATCCACAGTTGTTGATTAGTAAAATGTAATAAAAATGCAAATTCTCTCTGATTACATTCAATGAAATTGCTTACGCGATTCGTCTACAGATAAAAATTAAAGCTAATTGTTAGTACCTCACTCTTGAACAAGAAAGGAACGGATAATAATAGAACCATAGTCGTTTTCGTTCCTTTTTGGTTATTGGACTTTTTGATCTAAGAGTTCGAAATATTTTTTTTTTTGTAGGAGACTTTTCTCTTTAAGAACTGTTTAAGCATGTAAGCAAAATATCTTGAGAAGTTCTACATGCGCAAAGGACCATGCATGTATCGTAACTATGGAGTTGCGATAGGCTCATGAACTGTCATGATGAGGCTGGGCAGAGCAACGATATCTACCTCTCAAGACGTAACTCTCTATCCTGAAGACCGTTTATTCTTCGACCACAACAGCATCTGATTCCTATATTTTAATTGGCAGGAAGAGATCGAGGACAGGCCCCGCGCGGCGACCTTCCTCAGCTCGCTGGCGGACTACTCCAACACCATCCCGACGGCGTCAGCGGGTGACCCTGACGCCGCCAAGCCGCAGCCGTCGGCCCGCATGGGCACGCTCATCGGCGTGTTCCTGCCGTGCATCCAGAACATCTTCGGTGTGATCCTCTTCATCCGGCTGACGTGGGTGGTGGGGACCGCTGGTGCGATCGCGGGTTTCCTCATCGTGCTTACTTGTTGCTGCACGGTAAGTTTTGATAATGTGATTTGGTAATGGTCGTGTGCACAATACAGCGTTTAATACGGTACCGGTTGACGGTAATAATGAATTCAAAGAATGAGTGCAATATTATTGACCATGTAGTATTGAATTTACCAATATGTAGGTACAATACCATTCCTACGAAGCGCCCAAGAGCTGTTAACTAAGATATGTACAAATGAAACTTGTAAGTAACCTACATACTCGTTAAAGGTACAACAAGCGTCATCGTAGTTACGGACCTACTTATTAAAATGCCTCGCTGACATCAATTCATATCCACAGACAATGCTAACGGCAATCTCCATGTCGGCGATCGCAACGAACGGCGTGGTGCCGGCGGGAGGCTCCTACTTCATGATCGGGCGTGCGCTGGGCCCGGAATGCGGGGGCGCGGTCGGCATGCTCTTCTACACCGGGACTACTCTCGCCGCCGCCATGTACATCGTAGGGGCTGTCGAGATTGTGCTTGTGAGTTTATACTCCTGTCCCGCTCTCTCTTACCCTAAGCCACTCGACACCACTAAGGGGCGCCCAAAATCACGACACACTGCTCTGATCCCCGCAACGCAGTTGTTTGCCTCACGTCAACGTCTGCAAATCGGCAATCCAGCCTCCATTGGCTTTTATTTAAAGGCGATAGCAACCAAAGGTTTCATCATAAAAGATATGTAAACTGTACCCACGCGCCATTTTATCAACATTTTGTTCAGCCGTTTGCGCTTTGGGAATAAAAGGCGTGTGATGTGTTTATGTCTCCATGTGTTTTTTTTTGTCCCTTAATCAAGGTAAAAGGCTCTAAAAAGTCTGTAAAAAACACGTAGATCAAAACCGTCATCATCCTTCTTCATAAATAAGTATCTATTCAGTGCCACCCCTTAAACTTTTATTTACGTATATTGTTTGTCCACAGACCTACATGGCACCTTGGCTGACTCTATTTGGCGACTTCACGACGAACCAAGAGGCGATGTTCAACAACTTCCGCGTGTACGGGACCGGCTTGCTGCTGGTGATGGGCCTGGTGGTCTACCTCGGCGTGAAGTTCGTCAACAAGTTCGCGTCCGTAGCGCTCGTGTGCGTCATACTCTCCATCACGGCAGTGTACGCTGGGATCTTCGTCAACTTTAATGGCAACGATAAACTACAGTAGGTTCCTTTTATTGCTAACCTCACGTCATAAATTCTCATATTCGCTGAAGGAAATTGTAGTTGGAATTGTCGGGTGGAGTCGCCCACGGCTTTTTTTTACGTATTTCATTTGAGTAAGTGACGAATAAGGGTCAGAGCAAATTGAACAACACCATTACCTACTCCGACTACGGAAAAATATGCAGTTCATCAACGATTTGAGATCGATGAGCGAATATCTGCGGAACAAGCAGCGCCTCTAGTAAACAATTTACAAAACTTTCTATTCGTTTGTTAAACATTCAGTTCATGATCCGAGTACAGGTCCGTTCCGCGAATTCCTGTTAAGTTTGTGTGTGTGTGTAGAACTCTCATAGTATTTTTTGCTATCTATTACTGGTACTGACGTTTCTTCAAACTGTAACAACAAGTAGTATTGGACGGAGATGATGACCACTGGACAATAATTGAACCTAAAAGCCCCGTACGAGAGTCCATTAAACCTTTCAGCGGATACGAAGCAAAATAAATTACTTAATCCGAAATGTTATTTCACCAGAATGTGCGTGCTCGGAAACCGTCTTCTGAAGGAAGTGAAGAACTGCAGCAAGGCCCCAAATACTGACACCTATGAACTGTTCTGCCCGAATAACACCTGCGATCCCTACTTCCTCCAACACAACCTTACAGTAGTGCAAGGAATTAAAGTGAGTATATTTTATACCCCATTCCAAAATTACCCACATAGGCCTATGTTGGACACTAGAAAGGCGACATGCCTGTGCATTTTATTTGTCCCTCCTTCATTATAGACCTTGCAATAGTTTATAGGTCTCGAACTGATCGTGCTTGTATATACTACCTAAGTAAATAAAATTAACAAATTTAATCGTTTGTTAGAAACAAAAATGCCAAGCAAAAATTTTACAAAATTTTATTTTCTCATTTCCAAGGGCCTAGCGAGCGGAGTGTTCTTCGACAACATAAAAGATTCTTTCCTCCAAAACGGACAGTACATCGCGTACGGGAAGGAACCCGACGATATCGAGCAAATGGAGCGACCTACATACAATCAGATCACTGCCGACCTAACGACTACATTCACTATCTTGATAGGAATATTCTTCCCATCCGTCACGGGTAAGGAAATAACATAAACAGCAGATTATATTATATTCGAAAAGGAAGCAGTCGTAAAATCCCCTAGTTTGAAGGCGTTTTTGTACTTTACCACTGAAGGCGTTTTTGTGGTTTTTATTACAGTAACATTATACTCAAGCAACTCTTTTTATGACTTTGATCACGATATATTTTTTATTTCAACAGTTTTACACGGCTTAACCGAAATTGACTGGATGATAGTTATAATTATTATTTCTGTTTTTAATATTCACCTTGTTCTATACAGGTATCATGGCTGGTTCTAATAGATCTGGTGATTTGGCCGACGCACAAAAGAGTATACCTATCGGCACAATATGCGCTATTCTGACCACCTCCACTGTTTATCTCTCCTGCGTGATGCTGTTCGCTGGCACTGTGGACAACCTGCTTCTCCGAGACAAGTAAGATCTTATTTCTTTGAAGACTGTCCGTACGTATCCTTGTGTTTGTAACCCTGAACGTATCCAGAATTCTCCTGTTTCTCTTCACGGCCCTCTGCCCCTCTCCCCTTTCCTTCCTTGTCGAACCTTTCCTTATGAGCACCTGTATACTTAGATGTATCAGTCAAGCGGTCCACGACATTGGACTTCACTGCATCAGTAGCCCCAGATGTCTGGGGCTGACCGACTTTAATTAGCTGATTCATCAACTCATCCGGGTCCACGCCCTTCTCTTTAGCGAGTTTATCCACAAACTCAACGTACTGATTGAAGCTCAGTGTTTTAGATTTAAACTTAGAGAAACAAATCCCAGTATCGGTTGTGGTAATTTTTTTACTATTGAACACACCAGCCTCTTTCATCCATTTGTCGCTGTTGGATAGAGTTATTTGATTACCGTCGCTTTTGGTGTTTCCAAATTTGGCGTAAGACGTGAACAACTTCTCCAACGCTTTTTTATCGGCCATAGTGCTTTCAATGTTTTTTTTTTATTTTCTTACTGGTGCATAAACATTTACTTGTAAATTTGTCGAAATTGCTTTTGAAGCGTTGCCAACTAGTTTTTACGCAGGTTATTTTTTTTACAGATTTGGACAGTCTATTGGTGGAAAACTGGTGGTAGCAAATATGGCCTGGCCCAATCAGTGGGTGATCCTGATTGGATCGTTCCTGTCAACCCTCGGAGCCGGCCTGCAGTCATTGACGGGAGCACCTCGGTTACTTCAAGCCATTGCCAAGGACGAGATAATTCCATTCTTAGCTCCTTTTGCTAAATCGTCTAGCAGAGGCGAACCGACTAGGTATGAACTCTTGGTTTACATGGTCAAAGATACGTTATAATGAATTGGTACACATTTCGTCACTTACATATTGAATTGTTTTCAGGGCCCTGATTCTGACAATGTGCATCTGTCAATGTGGCATTTTGCTGGGCAACGTCGACATTCTGGCTCCCCTGCTGTCTATGTTCTTCCTGATGTGTTACGGGTTCGTGAACTTGGCCTGCGCTCTGCAAACTCTACTCAAGACACCCAATTGGCGCCCTCGCTTCAAGTACTACCACTGGTACGTATATTGAAATAGATCTTTTTAAACGAAAGGACACAGTAACCGAGCCATTTCGAACCCTTCATAATTATTCTTTGAGTTTTTGCATCTGAACATCTATCTTGGAGAGCAGCATCTTTGTAGTTTCTTGATATTTGAAATGCAATAAAGAATTGAGTATTTGTTTCGTTGCGTGTTTTATTATGGTAATATGTATTCCACCACATGACAAATATCTTAACCCCATAATATTTGTCCCTAACCTGCATTAAAAAGCCTGAATTATTTTTTTTAATTTTTTATTCATTATTTATTCCATTTTTTTACAGGTCGTTGTCGCTTGCCGGATTGACGTTGTGTATCTCCATAATGTTCATGACCTCTTGGTTCTACGCCCTGATCGCCATGGGCATGGCTGGCCTCATCTACAAGTACATTGAATACAGAGGGTAAGGAATTACTTTTCACAAGATTTAAAAACTGATGACCAATATGAAAATAATAATTTAAATAATTGTTTCTCAGTGCCGAGAAGGAATGGGGTGATGGTCTGCGAGGTCTGGCCCTGTCTGCTGCCCGTTATTCCCTTCTTAGACTGGAAGAAGGTCCGCCGCACACGAAGAACTGGCGCCCTCAAGTTCTGGTCCTGGCTAAACTGAACGATGAACTGACCCCCAAATATCGCAAGATGCTAGCTTTTGCCAGTCAACTTAAAGCCGGTTAGTTCACTTGATTAGCAAATTTTGCAAAATTTTCGTGTTTAATGTTTTGTAATATGCCATGAACTTCACAATAACATGAGATTTTTTTAACGAAATATGTATTACGTTTTCATCCCAGTTATTTCACAATCAGAAGACATCTTGTACGCATGCTAAGCACTCTCTAATTAGTACCTATTCTAAATTATCCAGGAAAAGGTTTGACGGTATGCGTGTCCGTACTGGGCGGCGACTTCACCAGGCTGTCGGGAGAGGCCAACACTGCCAAACAGAATCTGCGCAAGTGCATGGAAGAGGAGAAGGTCAAGGGATTCGTCGATGTCCTCGTCTCGCATAGCATCGCTGATGGGTTGAGCCATTTGTGAGTTACATTTGTTCCATCTTACATTCCATCATTCTAGTAATCCATCCGTATAAACTTAACTTAATAAACAGAAATAAACGTCTGGTTTATGTCATCTAAGTTTCCATAACTTGACTTATAAATGGAAGTATAGTCAAGGCATAAGTCACTGAATTATGCCTTGACTATATATGAACCTTTGATATTCACTGTCAAGGCACAATGTGAACCTTTGATAAATATTTGAGTACTTTTAGACTACAAAATGTTGCCTATGAATATTTAAAAAAATACACTTCACGCCTTTTAATCCCAAATGGCAGGTAGGCAGAGGCACTTGCTTAAGCAAATGCCCACGGTTCACCAAGTATTTAACCCAACGTGACCGGTGGTGAGCTCATCGCCGTTATAGGGTTCATACACCTTGTGGTGTGCGGGTTTCACACAGGTGCACAGGCTCTGAAAAAGAGTCGCATAGTTACACGTCCAGTAGCCGGACTCGAACCCGCGGCCTCCACTGTAATCGCCAAGGCAAGTATCCGACCAACTGGACCACAGACGCTCTTCTTATTTAAATAATGTCATGGGGTTTCTACCCATTCAATAATAAACAAGACCATGGACTTTCCGCCCATTCATAAGTTAACAAAACCATAATACCTTCTCCAGCGTTCAAACAACCGGGCTCGGTGGTCTGAAGCCCAACACGGTGATCGTGGGATGGCCCTACGGCTGGCGGCAGTCGGAGGACGACCGCACCTGGCACGTGTTCCTGCACACCGTGCGCGCCGTCACAGCTGCAAGGATGGCCATGCTTGTGCCCAAAGGAATTAACTTCTTCCCGGACTCTACGGAAAAGGTTAGTTATCAAACGTTGGCAATTTTAAATAAGTACTGCTTTTATGGTCTCTTAAGTTGGTACAAGAAAAACTTGATTGTAATTCAGTCAAAAGTTTATAACACTTTTTTAGTTGCAGGATTATCCGATTTTTGGGAAACAGCTACAAATGTATTATTAATTGTAATATATATAGTTACTAATCCATAGGTAAAATAACCTTCAAAATATTCAAGGTACATTTGGAATTCAATGAGTTTTGTGTGTTTGTAACATTTGATGATGAATGAAAATCTTTTCAGATATCTGGCAACATCGACATCTGGTGGATCGTACACGACGGCGGTATGCTGATGCTGCTCCCCTTCCTGCTGAAACAGCATCGCGCCTGGAAGAACTGCAAGCTGCGCATCTTCACCGTCGCGCAGATGGAAGACAACTCCATCCAAATGAAGAAGGACCTGAAGATGTTCCTCTACCAACTTAGGATTGAAGCCGAAGTTGAAGTTGTGGAAATGGTATTAAATGAAATAACTTCCTTATTGCAAACTTTCAATAGGTAGTAATGGAAAAAAAATTACAACTTTTTTAAACACACTCCAGAACTTACTAAGCAAGTGCCTCTGCCTACCCCGCTTTGGGATTAAATGGCGTGAAGTGTATTTATTTCTTTTATTATTTTACTCCAGAACTTTGCTAGTTAAATTGATTGATTTTGCTCTTGATTAAAGAGAGAAAGAGAGAGAACTTATTTGCATCACAACAAATAAAAACACAAAACAAATTACAGCAAAATAATACACATTTAAAAGTAAAACAAATATTAACTAGGGTTCAGTTTTCAGTAAATTTTAAAGGAATCACATTTAAGTTACGTGTACTATTCCCAGACGGACAACGACATCTCTGCCTACACGTACGAAAGGACCCTGATGATGGAACAACGCAACCAGATGCTCCGAGAGTTGCGGCTCAACAAGAAGGAAGCCCTTGGAATGGTACGTCTTGGACTATTGATGATCAATAATACTTTTCACAATGGGTGTATTTGATGCATATCTATGGGCCACGACACCATTTTATCTAATGGATTATATAAAAAATTGACAAAATTACTCCAACGACATTAAAAATGTAATATGATATTACAAAAAAAAACATATTGCAGGTTTCGTTTCAATCATGTTTGTCATAAAATTACTTATGGCATATTCAGAACCTCACAAAAACGGTTCCTTTAAAAAGAGAGTCTTCGATTTGATATGCAATATTAGTCTAATCGCAAGTGGATGGATATCTGTGTGTGTTATAAATGTCTTCACCTTAACTGTACATATTTGCGTGTCGTCTGTAACTAACACTTTGTTGTTATCTGTCGCTGCCGACGCAGAATTTGGTGGATTATAATGAACACAATGCTGAGGAAAAATTGCCACTGGTAAAATGGAATATTTCGGAATAAATTTTTCATATATTTATTTTCAATTTTTTTATATTAGATACTTAGTTGGTGTCAATTTAGTCTTTATGTTAGACTTGAATGATACTAACAGTAACTAATGCTATGCTATTCCCTGTAATTCGGTTACGTTGCTCGGTGTGTTGTCAATATTATTTTTTTACTAGGTATGTGTTCCAAAGATTGTTTAGATCACTGTTCATAATTGTACCTACTTCCTACTAGACACATAGTGGTTATACAACACCATTCTACTTTTTTATCTATGTAACAGAGGTGTTTCGTTGTTGCTTTTGATGTACTTAGGTGCTCAAGTCTCCTCTCACCTTTTATATTTACTTATATTGCTCTAAGATCACGACTATTTTGCACCTCATTACCATCAGAATATTCATTCATTGATCATATAAAAACTGATTCTTATCTGAAACAGAAAAAAGGTAGAAACGTACCGTATCGTTAAATTGATTTATTTTTTTATACCAGATAATTTGTCATTGTATACTCGTATAGTGGTGCATATTACCTTTTTCTATGTTCAGTAAGGAATCAGTATCACGGTAAGATTTTCACAAAGTCTGTTACGGTTTAATCACTTTTCTTTTCTTTTACACACATCAAAAGTGTCTAAGGATCAAGAACATTTTTAGCTCTAAAAAAATCAAATTTATTTAAATCAAATCTAATCTTCTGTTTTGGTCTCCTACCTAATTCCCCATGCCTGAGTTATCACCACATTTTGAATAAATTCGGAATGAATTCAGTTTTGTAAAATATATTCTTGATTGCAATCTTCTAAAATGTACTTGATCCCTAGACACTTTTGTTGTGTGTACTTTTGACTATCAAAATCGAATCAATTTTGTCCATGTGAGCTACTGCTACACCAAAAGTCTATGTAATTATCAGAAGGAACGTCTAATGTCATCCAAAACTCGCAGGTGCAAGCTATTGTAGACCACCATCACGCCGATGTGAAGACAGCTAGCAAAGTACGCTTCGCGGAGCCTGGTTCTGGGGACCCTGAGGTTCCCAACCCAGCTGAAGATGCTCCGTCACCGCCTCTAAGCGAGCAAGATGAGAAGGAGAAGAATGATCAGGTGATTATATTCGTGCAATTACAAATAAGCTTAAATAATAAAGCTCAATTTTAAAGATGCACAAATTTGATAAACATTTTTTGGTGCCATGAAAATATAAGTTTCCAATTTTTTG
The DNA here is from genome assembly GCA_012932125.1 of Conopomorpha cramerella. Lineage (NCBI taxonomy): Eukaryota > Metazoa > Arthropoda > Insecta > Lepidoptera > Gracillariidae > Conopomorpha > Conopomorpha cramerella. The sequence goes on from SJJU01013806.1 coordinate 19,821, forward strand.
ACTTTGACTTTTGACTATTTTTGACTAGATCCAGAATTGATTTTGTAATGGTAACCAATAACCGTCACTCGGTGAAAAGTGGAATTACATTGCAAACTGATGAATCCCCCACGGCAGACCCAAAATCTATATTAATTATCTTGCAATAATTAGTATATCTAGTGCAAACATAAAATAGAAACTATTAGGAAAAACATTCAGCTCATTATTATTATTTTCTAATTTAAGCTCATACTCTAACATCATTGAATACCAATTTTTTTCTTAGTTTCAATTTTATGTTATCACTCTGTTGTAAAGGAGACAAACAAATCACTAGCTTGATAAATACTGTTTTGTTGGCGTTGCTATTTTCTTGTTTGTGGTTTGTTTTTTTTATTTTCTTTTTATTATGTATGTCGTTGTATGCGAATTCACACACGGTGGTCATATGTTTGCTACTGCTGTACCATCGGCATCTCGATTGATTTGATCACTTTTGTTTGTATCATAGTTCACAATTAGATTGCGACTTGATGTTTTGAATGTCCGTAGTGAGTTGATTGTTATTTCCAATCTAAATAATATATGACATCGCGTGTTTTATTCGCCATTGAATCCGTCATGTGCAACGTCGCGGCGCGGGAATTTTTCAAATTTGGAAACGAAACAAAATGGAATGAATTGGCGAAAGTAGGACGACTTTCGAAGTAGTTTGTTGCACATAATCGATTCAATGTGGGACTCCCCCGATGAAACGTCACAGTGCGACGGGGTGACGTCACCGGTGCCCGAAGACAAGAGCAAGGAGGGAGCCAATGGAGACGTCAAAGCGAAGCCCAGCCTTCCTAGTATCACGCCGTGAGTTCTGCTTTTATATCTTTTTACACTCCTCTGTAGGCCATATTTTGTGCTCCTTTGGTATCACACATGTCTCAATACATAATTCAAGATAGTTTCTATATGATATCATGCTATCGATGTCAGTGCTTTACAGAATGCACCATTTAAACTAATTTGATACTAATAGAGCATATTTTTCCCTAGAGTGAAAGAAACGTACTAACTGGTTACTCTTAATAGTTACACTCATCCTCATATGAATAGAAATATAACACTATTATTAAGCAGTTAGTAGTGGCCTGAAAAACTGGTTAATTGTTTACCAAAGACATAAATTGACATATGTAAGTCAAACGAGTTGTTTTTTAATCATACGAGGATAATAGAAACGTACTTCTTAAATACCTAACTAACGTAAATAAGTTTTTTTAAACATACCTTTGAAATAATGCACCTTCTGTTATTCTCAATAAAGATGAACGTCCTAAAGTGCAAAAATAGATAATGAACAAACTCTGTCACTCCGTTATCAATCAAGCTAACTAAAGCATACAGTAGAGATATATCATTTTCTCACTCATCACAATATGTCAGTAGTAGTCTATTTCCAGTTGTTGTTAAACTCACATAACGCATAGTTAGAACAAAAAGGACCCAATACGAAACATGCCAATTTTGTTAAGTTTTGTATATTTTATGTTAAGGTTCAATTCCATAAAAGACACATTTTTTTTTGTGTCACTTTTGTTCTAACTGTGCGATAAAAAGACATTTCACATAACATCCAACGCGATAAGTTTACATTTCTTATTCCCAAGTCTGCTAATTTGTCTCTCATGACTATATGAGGTAGGAAGAGAGACACAATGTTAACGTTTACTATACATGTCGTGTTTATATAGTGACGAGGGCACAGTGCGACGTATGCACACGGCAGTGAAGCTGAACGAGGTGATAGTGTCGCGGTCACACGACGCACAACTGGTGGTGCTCAACCTGCCCGGCCCGCCAAGGGACACCAAGCTCGAACGGGAGTCCAATTGTAAGTATATACACAATGCATCTTTAAACATATTATTTTGATGTATCAAAGAAATTATGATAAACTAGAACTAAAGGTAAACCACGATTTGACTGTAGCATAATAAAATAATTGGAAAATAGTCAGAGCTGCAAAGAAAATACAAAAGAAACTTACATTTCTTGACCGAGATACAGATACCTAAGCGTCCAACTCGGTACTAAATCAATAGTTCTTCTGAGCGGCAAAGAAAATAATGCGACTACGGTCGTAGCAACCCGTAGATGCTGAATCTGCTACGGCGTAGCGTTTTAATTTCAACTCCGCTGGTTTTTACTATTGAACGCTAAAGTAACACTCTTGAACGAAAGTGACATATGACACACAAAACTTTTGAAAAGTTTTTTGTTTATCATTCATAACATATTATTTTACTATTGCAAGTATTCTATGCATATTCTTCAATTACACTTGTTTGGTTGTTCGCAATCCCAGTGTAGAGTACATAGTCTCTAACCAATTGTCTCATCCATTGGCGCTCAACAAGTTTAACTATCGTTCCAGACATGGAATTCTTGGAGGTGCTGACAGAAGGCCTGGAGAAAGTCCTAATGGTGCGAGGCGGTGGCCGGGAGGTCATCACAATCTACTCGTGAACATTCCACGAGGGAACACCAACACACAATGGCAATATTATTCTTATTAGACTGTTAGTGGGCCCGACTGTGCCCGAGTGCTCTTCAATGATGATGTTTGTGATTATATTTAGTGTTCCATTTCCACTACGGTGTTATAATGAGTGAGCGAACGGTTAGTGTATTGCGAGGTCGCTTTCTATTACGAAGTGAACGGATACTCCCTTAGCTCGGCTATAAACTCTACTATGATTTCGCTCTACTTTATTACGCAGTAGAAATATTATAAATATGTGCCGTAGGAATGAACATAGACTCAAAGTTGTTTGAAACTTTTGTTATTCAAGTGTTGCAATAGATGTTTAACTCACTCATAGTGTTTGTTTGTTGCAAATACGTGTCGTTTTGAATGTGCTATTCGAGGCGGCGGCGTGTGGCACGACTCTATTGAAATCGCTGTTAGTTTTACTTAGAGTTGTACTTCTTGTTTTGAATGTTTACTGTTTGTAATGAATGTATATTGACTTTTCGTATGAAAGCTTGTCGTTGTACAAGATATTTTGTTAGCTTATACACCTATTTTGTTGAAATTTTTTATCTATTAGGTACGAGTGTAGTCGCTAAGCGTACCTAGAGAATTGTTTGTTATTTACATTTCAGTTAGTCGTTAAATGCCATATTATTTTTATGATGTAGCTAGGTACGTGAACTTAGAAACTATTTTTTATCTACCTATCTTCTACTACGAGGTTGGTTATTTGTCAATGTTATAATTATCGAGTCTTAGTTAGAGATTAGACGTATTACAACTAGTGTCGAAAAATTTTATCTAACTTAAAAAAGAAAGAATTGTAAATACATTGTCATTTCTAAGGTTTACACGTCTGCTCAACTGCAAATGATTATAATATCGTTACGAATATTGTTTCACATCCGTTGTTTTTCTGTCCGTTTCTAATGTCTTTCTAGTCATTAACCTAACTTGAATCAAATTTAAACAACCTTTTTGAAATTAATTCAAATTATTACCTATATACAATTAGCGAAATTTTAATAATATATCCCTTAAATATCCATTTAATTATATTTGACTTTAACAAAAGAAAATCCGTGAGTCATGAACTACGATTGACACTGGGTTGTTTCCACAAATATTCTATGAAAATCTGTCGATTCTATTTTATTCTCAATGTACAATGTAAAGAAAACATAAGAAGAAACAACCCACTAGTAACTAACAATAATACCTATTATTTTTCTTTATATACTTTCTTCAATTTCCTACTTTTCATCCAAACTAACTAAATGTATTGAATTATACATAGAACCTTCGTTTAGTGTTAAAGCTTGACTAATGTGTGTACCCATATTGCCCCTCCCCGAAACCCCAAGCCGTATATCATAAATGCGACATTGTGTACAGTGACAATAGATTGTACATTGCGTGGATTCTGATGAAATGTTTCGTCGAATTCCGTTCTAATAGCGCAGTGGACTTAATTGTTTCGAAACTGTCGCGTTCACGAGATGTGGCTTTGATTATACCTTTAAGTGCGCACAATAGCGTACATAGGACAAATTCTATACTGTGATCAAGTTTACACCACTATGGTCGGCGCACATTGACTATGCCTACTGCTTACAAACATCGATTTTTTTTATCACTATGAACAAGCGTTTGACCACCATCCTGCCTGATGTTAAGCAGCGATGTGGTCTACAATGGAGCACACTTGTTTAGGAGGTACCTATTCACCCGCGACTTGAAGACCTTCAAACTATACTGCGCAGGAAACACAGACTCCGGCAAGTCGACTAGACTCTAGATCTATTAGACTAGTTTTAAATTTCATTCACTGAAGGTGTTCTTGGAATCATCCCAAAAGCGGTTGTTTTTTCATAATGTTTAAAGTGATGCAGGCACTACGACGTCAGAGCCAGTTTTGACAACGTGAAAAAAAGGTGGTCAATTTATTTTTCAATTGCAAGTTGAAGTACCCTTAAGTTACCCCCAATGTACTATATTGTGCGGGTATGTCAACGATAATCGCGTTGCATGAATATGAAAACCCGACTATGCGCTATTAAATGCCACAGAGAATTCATTAAATTCACACGATACTGACCAAAACACCTTTAAGCCCTTGCCAATAAGGGCCTTCGGAAGTTTTACCAATCTCAACCTTACCTTGTCAGTTGTATGCCAAATAGGGTTAAAACGGACTATATATATTGGTAAGAGAACTACTGTGGATGATTTATTTCTGAAATCGCAAGTATATGAAGTGAACTTGAGTGTTTTACAGCAGTAATTCTAACCGTGCATTTCCACTGATCAAACATGCACAATAAAATATGTTTGATATATGGATTATCCTGTATCTATTTCAGGAACGCTTGTTCAATGTGACAAAAAAAAGAACAACTGAACAGATAACTAGGCTCATGTCAAAAATTTTTGGCCAGAGGTACGGTGACAATAAGGAGTTTTCTAAAAAAAAAAAAACAATCTGTCAGTGATATGCGGAAAAGAGATGCAAATTCATTACAGTACAATATTGTTCGTCTTCGGAGTAATTCCTTTGTCGTATTTTTTTTTTAATAAATTTACTCATTGATGTGGTATGCCATAGTTAGTCGTGTGCCGACCTCAAATGGACATCTGAGCTTAAATTATGCTTAACACTACTGAGTGTCTCAAATGTTGGGTCTGTTGTAGGTACTTTAGGTAAATAGTTAATAAAACGTGTAAGTAAGTAATATATAAGTTTAAAACTAAATCGACTCGTCTTGTATGAATGTTTACTCACATTCCTATATTATAAAATCATTTTAATATCTAATATGAAACACCAATTTATTAAAACTTACCTTAAAATATTTTAAAGAACTTAATTAAGCGAATAAATTGATGATTGATGTACGGTTTAAAGAAAACTAACTTGCGTTGTTTTTTTTTTTAGAGATTTCACACAAAACATTTGACGTTGGATATTTTCCGTTGAAATAAAAAAAAACCTGTATTATTTGTGTTAAAGAATAACATGAATATTGAATGAAGCAACTTCGAAATATATATGTTAATATAAACGTGTCAATTTATTTGGCACTAAAGTACCTTCATACATAATTTTAAATCGAAAAAATACATTTGTCTTTTCTTACATTTAAATATTAGATAACTGCCAAATAGGTGTCGATATTTGTCATGATATATCTTAGTATTTAAGTACGTAGATCCGGTATTCTATTAATATTGTCATCGGTCAAGAATCACCGCAGGTAGGTAGAAAATTTTTAGCCAATAACATAACAGAGTACAGTAACTTCATAGTGTCTACAAGTAATTACAAAACTATGTCTTTTAAATATAAAAAAATAATAATTCATAAGTGAAACCAAATTGCTACAATAGGTACCTAATTACTTATACGGATATATTGGAAATTATCAAAAGAAATAAAACAGAAATATAACATAAAAATATTATGTAAGTACATTCATAACTTCGTACATATCTTTTGTTGAAAGATGAATTATTTACAGAAAATTATCAATATATTTTAATTCTTTGAAAATATAGCTATTATATTATGAAAATAAATGTATATGTTACAGCTCTATATTCGTTGATGTACAATTTAAATCAATTTGCTTATAAAGGTATTTAATATGTCTTCTATGTAACACAATTATTTTATTATGCCTACTAATAGGTACCTAGACATTCTATAAATCCATTCATAATGGAATCGATCTTATCGTGAAAAAAAAAATTGTTAACTTTTGGTGCATTAAAAGTTCATTTAAATATTAAGACAATGTGTTCTCACAATAAGCTTCTAAAGCGTTTACAACAGCTTTTATTTACTTTCGCAAAATAAATTACTATTAAAGAAAACGACCTACTTACGTTGTGCCAAACTTATAGACATGGTTCGTATCCTAAAGTTGACAAAAAAAAATTAGGTTCTAATATTTAATACTCATATATTTTTATTACATACTAACATTTCAGCCCCATACCTCCTCCCTGCGTCATCGTACAGCAGATTTAATTAATTCAGATTTCAATCGATTACCTACCTAGAGACGTAATTCAGATATTTACATTAATAACCTACCTATCACGTACATATTAAATAGAATTAATGAAATATAATGGAACTAATCCCACCAGCATAATCAATAGATTTCATGTCAGTATATTATATGTGTGGTAGAAACGTCACGTACTAAAATTTATTACAATTTAACTGAAAATGCACATTGTAAATTAGCGAAATGAAATAATAACGATAATAATAGGTACTTTTTCTGATCGTGTTCGGGTTTCAGCAATTATAAATTAGCATTATACCTAATAAATTCTTATTGATAAAGATTTAGAATTAGGCTGTGAGTCATCAGCGTTATTTGTTCATTAAAAAAATTATAAAAAAAATAAACTGCATGCTAGAGTTGCTGTGATACATCATTATGGCCATAATCTTGGCCCTCGTAAACGGAAGTAAACTGTGAATTTGAATCGCGTTTGTTACTGTGATTTCACTGGAATGTAATGTAATGTAATTCACTTCACCTCCTACGATCGAGCCGTAGGTAACCTGTCTACTTGAAACATTGGGGTTGTGTATCTTATTACATACTAAATACCTTCTATTTTGATGAGTCCTCAATCCGTCTCAAAATATTATAGAATTTTATTAAGGAAGTCGATAAAGTACCTTAATTATAGAGCTAATTTTAACGCACAAACGACATTGGTGTTCATTGTTGTATCTGAAAATGTTCATAAGAGCTTAATGATACCTATGTATTAAGTAGTTTGAGATAACCCTATACAGTTTCTTCTGCTGGGTTTCTTTTTATTATCGTTTATTCACTGAAATTACAAAATATTGTAGGTATTATAACTAATTCTCACTAGCCAAAAGGTATTAACTCAACATAACTCTAAGGTATATAAGTCTACATTCCGTTTTTAGTTATTTATTTAATTTCTATGCACATTTTGAGACGCAACCTTTAAACGTACGAGGATACACAACCCTTGTTACTTTTATACTTATTTCCTATAAAATAGGTGAAAAATTGTATGAATGTAATAGTGCGTTAGTAGTGTGATGTTCTTTTTGTAATAATAATTAACTACCTACCTACCTAAAGTTAGTTTTTCTTGGTAAAAACACCTGTGACAAAGATAGTGATCATATAATTATTATCCCTTAAAATGGTTGGTGCCTGCGACGCAATTTTCATGGTCAAGTCAAGGACAAAATAATAATAATGACCTTATAGTGAATTATTTTAAATAATCACTTAATAAAGAGTACCTAAACAAAGATAATGTAACAAGAATGTAACATCAACATCGGCCACTGTTTCTACACACCCTATCGTTTGACATTTCCTGAATGTTAATAACCAGAGACGGAAGTAATTTTGAACTTTTCATACAAAACGTCGATCTACAGATTGTACATTTTGGTGGTGAAGAGGTCATTTTTTTTTTCGTTTCACTGAGTTGACCGCAAACAAGTCACTCTGTAGGGTATCTATGTACTTAGATACAGTGGCCTTCGGATACCTAGGGTACTATTCTAAACAATACTGTAATATCATCCGGTATATAGGAATAGCAAATACACGTCAGTATATTTGTGAAATCGTATAAACAACTGCAAACAGGCACCTACCGACCTATCTTACAAATTAAGATTTCCAAACTGGATCGATTATAAATTAAAATTATATAGAAATATTATTTCTAGAATTATTAGAAAGTGAGTTAACTTAAGACGAAAGTTATAAATGTTATAATGAATATAATAAAACTAATTAAAACTACTAAAACGACTATTTTTATTTATACCTAACTGTATAAGTAAAACAATGGAATAAAAGTCCAATGGAGTCCTGGAGGTAATGATTTAAAATTCATTTATTTAACGGTGGAGGTTTGTAGAGTAACCCAGATCAATAAGTACGGTCGGGGAAAAAATGGTCTACCCTACATTATTACATTATTTGTATTAACAAGTTTACCTACCTAATTTAGTCTAAGAGTGTGCTACGGAGTTGCATAACCTAATACCATCGCGTTTTTACATCAGGACAACCAGGAGAACGGCAAAACGTCATCCATACCAGGTGGATTTACCATTTACGCGAACCAAACGGTTCTACAGTTGCGTCTACTTTCATAGTGCAAACCGCCAGGATGTGGAATGACTTGCCGGATTCTGTGTTTCCTGCGCAGTAAAGTCTGAAGATCTTCAAGTTGCGGGTGAATATGTACATAATGAACAAGTGTGCTCCATCGTAGACCACATCGCTGCTTAACATCAGGCAGGATGGTGGTCAAACGCTTGTTCATAGTGATATAAAAGGGCGACTTCAACAAAGCAGTCTTTCTCAGTTGGTTTTATAACTCCGACGTTTATGAACAGATTTTCATGTGTATTTTTGTTGGAATAAAGATATTTCCAAGGTCCCATGTTAAGGAAATCTGGCTTTGATAAAGGCAAACATGTTTTATTGTTATGACGCCTATAGGCGTTTACTGTCCGGGAAAGAGTTAACTATACATTTAGTAATATGTATTAATTATCATTTTCATTAAAAAAAAATGAATCCCTATCTAATCTATCCCTTGGTCACGACCTAGAATCAATTCTAAAAGTTCATAAGAGGGGTTTAAAAGGTGAACAAATATGAATTTCACCATTATCAGCTGTATTCTTCCAATATCCCGTATTATTATTATTATTTATTATTATTAGTGGCGAAGTTAGGAGGTAAGCCGGTAGTGAAAAATAGGCACTTAACCAATGCTTATTTAGATTTTTTTATTTCTCTTACTTGTTTGAACTGTAATAAGTCCCTACGCTACTTAATTTCCTTGAAAATATTTGTTAATGTGCCTGGCATATGCTTGTCTTGTACTACCGGCTTATCCCCCTAGCTTCGCCACTAGTACGTATATATGCATAGCAAATACTAACACGCTAGTAGTAAGTACGTATACATTTTGGCTCATACGTATATCTGGATATCCCAGTGCAGAGCTTTAGAACAATGCAGTGCTCGTATGAAAAGCACAAAGCACAAGGCTTTAGAGAAACTAGCGGAGGGCGCTAGACCTATGATTATTGTATTATAAGCTTCTATGCTGACATAATATTATGCTTGTACCAAACACAAAGCACTTTACTGTGTCTACAGAGTGATCTGGAAATACCATTTCAAGCCTAGTTAGAATATTTCTAGTTCAAACCGGGTATTACGCCGCGAAATTAAGCAAAGATAAGCTTAAGATAAGCATAAGTTAAGATAAGCATAAGTTAAGATAAGCATAAGTTAAGATAAGCTTAAGATAAGATACGATAAACTTAAGATAAGATAAACTCAAGATAAGATAAACTTAAGATAAGATTCTGCTTAACCTTCGTAATTTGCTCGACGTTTCGACATAGTTACATGTACCGTGGTAACGAGCGCGTGTTTCTTTAAAAATGTAATAACTAATAAATAACTACACCATAGTTACTGAGGGCATTGTTTCTGGGCTGTGTTTCCTGCGCAGTACAGTCTGAAGGTCTTCAAGTTCTTCGAGGGTGAATAGGTACCTAATGAACAAGTGTGCTCCATCGTAGACCACATCGCTGCTTAACATCAGGCAGGATGGTGGTCAAACGCTTGTTCATTGTGTTTTATTAAATAAAGAACTGATTTTCACAACTACAAAATAATTAACACACATTTAATTAACGTTTGCAAATATCATATTGAATAAATAATCATTATTAACAGCCAATTAGACCTATAAATTAATATGATGCATCCGCAGTGAACTAACAAGGTTAAAACGGTATTCAATAGACATAGCCTATCTAGATTTCAGACTAAACTATACTATTATCTAGGTTTCATAAGTGGTTGCCTACGAAGACGCTTTCTAGTCATTAATAGTCCGACTAAACTACACTCGAGAGCAAAAATTCTGGGCCATATAATATAAAACTTCAATAAATTCTAAATTCTAAAGTAAAGTAATCTTTAATACAAGACAACAAAACTTTACGGCTTTCATTTTCGCTATTATTATTGTTTTAAAAAAAAACAGTTTCTTTTTCTCAGCTAGATCTCTTCGATTGCGAGATATATTGGTGCAAACAAAATTATGCGTGACCCAGAATTTTTGCTCACGAGTGTAGTAGATACCTACGTCATATCATGTGGCTTCTTCCAATTTCGAACTCACTTTGCCTTTAGTGAAGTGGTGATAGATTTCTAGATGTAACCGCTCGTATTATATGGAATAAACTTTTAAGCACTGATAAGCTTTCGCACTCTGAGCGTGTAGCAATTGAATTTATTTTAATATATTTTATGTTGTAAAAGTTGTTTTCTTTATTCTCGCCCGTTGTGAGCGGTATTTCCTG